>JANPXK010000175.1:0-269054 GCA_024704745.1 Rosa lucieae
CATATGTGGTTAAGTTTCCAATCAATTCTTGCAGATTATAGGTATTCAGGTCTTTCGACTCTTGAATGGCTATCTTCTTGGAATGCTCTTTCATAGGAAGAGACCTGAGTATTTTCTTGACTATTTTGTGCTGAGGTATGGGATCTCCTAAGTTGAAACAACCATTCACAACAACACTAAGCCTAGCATAGAAATCAGCAAACTTGTCATCATCACCCATCTTCATATTTTCAAATTGCTGGATAAGTTGCTGAAGCTTGGATTCTCGAACAGCTGTAGTGCCTTCATGAGTAACTTGGAGAATATCCCATGCTTGCTTTGTAGAGTAACAATGAGAAATAAGCTGAAATTTATCAGAGGATACCGCTGTGAAGATAGAGTTTAATGCTTTCTGATTATTTGTACTCTTGGTGTTCTCATCTATAGTCCATTCACTCATCCGCTTCTTAATTTTGGCTTCAACAGTAGAACTGCCCTCTCCAATCTCTTTTGTGTCAACTTCTTCAGTCTTAGTTGGATACTCCCAACCACTTTCAATAACAGCCCATACAGCTACATCCTTTGCCCATAAAAAAGCTTTCATCTTAGCCTTCCATGTTGCATGGTTGGTTTTGTCATCAAGAAACGGAGGGTGACTCGTTGACCCAACTGCACGATCACTTATACCTTCCATTATGTTTCCTTTGAGGATCTCACTAAGTCCGTCTAGTGACCTGCTCTGATGCCAATTGTAATTACAGAATGGATGTATGTAATTCTCAACTAACGAAACTGATCAATATGTCAACAACTTTAGAAATCAGTCTTAGGAGTGCAGACCTCTTCGCATCCTAATATAGGATTGCAATAGAACTTGAATCCTAATTGAAACTGCAGATCCTTGATGACGTTATGATTTATTCAATTTGCCAAACCATCCAAAGTAAAATCATCACACATAACACAAGATCTGTTGACGCAGTAAAACCCTCCAAAGAGGTAAACAACTGCGGGCACTATGCTGGTGAACAATCCACTAAATGAATATGAAAGTACATAAAGATCTTACACAACTCATCTACTAGAACCAATCTAGTGGGCAGCGGTGTCTCCTCGTCTTTGCTACTTCCAAATCAGCGACCTTGTTCTCCTTTGTCAATCTTAAGATGGCACAACTCTCACCTCGGTTGTCAATCACCTCAAGGCACAAATCATGCATGAACTACCAACACACATGAAGCATAAAACCAGAAAACTTTTTTGACAGAAAAAGCTTGGGATTTGATAACCCTTCAAAAGCTAAACAAGGAACAACTTATGAAGGATTCTCACATGAAACTTTAGCTCAATGCTTTCTGAAGATAAAGACAGAAAACTCTCAAGAAGACAACGACCAAATATTCTGATATATTCCACCACCTTGAACAACCCTAAGAGAAACATATATATAGGAGAGGACGAGCTAGGGTTTCTGATGTACATGGGCTTCATGACGTCTTTTAAAAAGCATGGATTAAAATAGAATCATCATTTAGAAAAGCCCATAAACCAATTTAAGAAAGTTTGAATGCTTTGCATAAAACCATCTGAAAATTCGCATATCAATGCATTAGGATTGAAAAGATTTTCGCATCCTACAATAGGATTCAAAAGCAAGTTCAGTCCTAACCACTTTACAAGCATGCACATGTATGCAAGACATACCTGATTAATGAGAGTGGTATATGGAGCTTGAAGCATTCCATTCTTGCAAGGATCCAAGAGTAGAAAGCTATTACAAGAAACATGACTCTTGGTTGTTGCGCTTAGGAAATGCCAATCAAAATAAACATTGCACTAACACAATGCTAGCAAAGACAATCTAGAGAATTTGATAGAGTCTTCATTCTCTAGTAAGAGTATTGCTCCAAGCGAAGTATTTTCTGAATTCCTGATTATTGGATGCTAAACTAGGATCCTCTCCTTCTCATATATGGAGAGCTATGATTTGGGGGAAGGAAGTCATTGATGCAGGAACGAGGTGGATAGTGGAAAACACCGAAACAGGAAAATAACTAGAATTAGAGGGATCCGCTAGTTGTCGTGTCGTTCAACATTCAAAGTTGTTTCACGATTACGAATCCCGAGACATATGAAAGTGGATACACTAATGACTTAAACTGGAGCATGGAATATTAATCTTATCAAAATGTTGTTTTAGCAACATAAATTAAGCTGACTTGATATTGTCTATACCTTTTGGGCTTCGAACAAAAAGAGACAGGTTGGTTTGCCATTTCGAGTGGAATGGAGTCAAAGATCTGATTGCTAGTACAGAGAAGGTGTCTTCTCAGTTTTGTTTATTATGGAAGAAAGTTTGGAAGTTAGAAGTTCCTCATAATATGAGAGTGTTTCTTTGACAAGCATGCAAGAAGTTTCTCCTTGTTTAGTGTAGCTGGTTTCATGTAAGATCTCCGGAGATTCCTCTTATTGGCAATGTGGGCTCATGTGGAATCAATAATTCATAAGTTGTGGTATTGTATGTATGCTCATCGGGCACTACTAGAAAAAGCCTCATAGAATATAGAATTTTTTCAGTATCTTTTGCTTCAAATAATACTAATAAGGGTATCTAAAACTCATTAGGTACGGTGCAGCCACGGAATGAAAAATTGTATTCTCTATAGCAGGTTCCACTAACCAAAAGTCACGCTTAGGACTTCAGTATCTCCCTTTTTTCAATTTTATTATTTTGCGTTACTTTTTTTTTTTAATGTTTTTATTTTTTATTTTTCTATGTTTATCAAAATATAATTTTCTATTATTATCTATATATTTTCATTTAGGGCCAATGATAAAAGATGTCATTTTGAAGTGCTTTATTATAATTCAGGACACACAAATGTCCTCATGATAATTAAGGTCAAGTCTTTACAACCTACCACTAGAGTTAAACTTAATTACCAAAGATGCCATTGGCAGTTCTCACTCCCTCCCATTATCCAATCCCATCTGAACCCTTCTCGACCCATACCAATCTCTCTCTCTCTCTCTCTCTCTCTCTCTCTACCCCGTCTTCGTCTGCACCTTCAAGGAGCACACCTCCGGCGACTACACCTCAATCGTCTGGGACTTGCGTGAGCCTGGATCCACCATGATCATCTCGACGCACGAGTTGGAGATCCTCTCCTATGATTGGAACAAGTACGATGACTGCTTCTTCGCCACCGCCTCCGTCGACAAATCGATCAAGGTTTGGGATGCCAGGTCCATCGATCGGAACTCCTATTTAGTGCTCAACGGCCAAAGCTACGCCTTCACAAAAGCCAAATGCTCGCCGCATCGGCAAAGCTTGATAGTGTCGTGCTCGTACGACTTGTCGTTACTTCAATACTAGTAAGGACTAGGAACCAGCGACGATTCCGATAGTTACAGCTCCGACCTTAGATCAATGACTCTAAAAACTAATTGTCATCGCCGTTGATTACTGCTTAGTGATTCGCGACACTCTCTCCTTCAAACCCACACATGAGGCTCCACGATGATCTTTTTACCAATGGGTTTGACTCTCATCTCAATTCTCCCAAGTTTTTTTTTGGTCTGGTATTTGTAGTTATGGTGAATTTCAGGTTCTGGAACTTGGAATTAGAATTAGGTACTACACCTCTTCAAGCCCGCCTCTGAGATCACCGACTCTGATCCGCAAAATGACGAATGATATGACTCCGTAGCACTCTGTCTCTTCTGTTTCTCGGTCTCCGGTGCCGTGGTGGGAAAGCGACTGCGAAGATCACGTTTTCAAGTGATGGCGGGAATAGGAAGAAGAAGAAAAAGACCAGGTTTTGGTTGAAGAAGAAGAAGAAAGGAGTAGAGAGATTTAATGGTGTGGTAGAGGAGTGGAAGAAAAAGAGTGGGAGAAGAGTTGGTGTTTGCTTGAAGAAGAGGAAGACTGTAGCTTCCAAATGTGGATCGTCTTCTGATTCCAAAGGTTGATCTCTAAATTGTGCTTCTGATTTCTGTTTGGTTGCTGTGAAAATTATGAGAAATTTTGCTCAGTGTGTTTCTTTTATAGTGTTTATTGCTTGATATTGTCTATACCTTTTGGGCTTCGAACAAAAAAAGACAGGTTGGTTTATCATTTCGCGTGGAATGGAGTCAAAGATCTGATTGCTAGTACAGAGAAGGTGTCTTCTCAGTTTTGTTTATTATGGAAGAAAGTTTGGAAGTTGGAAGTTCCTCATAATATGAGAGTGTTTCTTTAACAAGGATGCAAGAAGTTTCTCCTTGTTCAGTGTAGCTGGTTTCATGTAAGATCTCCAGAGATTCCTCTTATTGGCAGTGTGGGCTCATGTGGAATCAGTAATTAATAAGTTGTGGGATTGTATGTATGCTCATCGGGTATGAAAACTTTTTTTTCTTAGTGAAATATGCAAAGTTTGGAAAGAACCAATTAACTTTCTTTGATATGTATGCAAGTATTGTGTGGAAATGACCTAACAGTTTTCAGTTTTCAGTTTCCTAATATGGTTGTGGAGAAATCGGAATATCAACCATCATGATGAGAAACCACTGACTCCTAAGGATTTGGTCATGGCAGCTGGTAGTTGGCATTCAAAGTTTGTAGGAGTTAGTCATCAATTGACAATAATCCCACCCATTGTGCATGCACTCAAGATTTCTATCAACCATCGAAAGTTTTATTCTTGAAGCTCAATTTCGACGGGGCTTGTGATAAACGTAGGGGAATATATGGACTGAGAGTGGTGGTGTTTTGAGATGAGAAGGATCAATTGAAAGGTGCTTTGTCAATCCCTCAAATTAGAATTCTTAAGCCTAGAGCAGTAGAACCCCTTGCTCTACTTTATTGTGGTTCTCACTCCATGTGGAGTCTGCTAATATTGAGATAGAGAATTAACACAAGACATGATTCCGAAATGAACTTGAGTTATGAGGAAAATATTCTTGATGAAGTAAAGCAGGCTGTTGCACAATTAAATCAATATAGCTGAGTATGCCAAGAGAAAAGGCAACAAAGTTTCACACAAGTTAGCAAAAGAGGCTCTACCTTGATCAGCCAATAGACTTTTTGGCTTCACCAGTGTATTGATTTGGATATAAGCAATATTTAGTTTGTTGTGGGTGTGGTGCTCTTTCCAAACCCCTATGTGGAAAGGTCTTGGTGAGGCCACTACATAACCATTTCCGTTGTATTTTATCTGATAGTTCAATGAAAGGGTGATTCTAATCAGACCTCCACTTTTACTATATAGACCTCAACATCATTATTTTTTCCTCGAATGGTCAATTTTGCCCTTTTATTTTTAGGGTCCGAATCAATTGACACATTATTTGACACAATTTTTTACACTCATTTTGAACCCTTAGATATAAAAGCATTTAATGGTTCTGATTAATTGTCTTTAATGACATGGCATTAAATTTCTTCCCAATAAGAATTAAATAATATTAGATTAATTTTTTTTTTTTTAAGAAGGGCCAGCGCGTCTGCCCTTAGGCCTTAATTAATGAAATTGCCAAATACAGAGTGGGGGGGGACATAAAGCCTTAACCCCAGAGTACAAAAAGCATCGAGAGGACATCCCAAAATAATATTAGGAGTCTCCAAAAAATCTATGTATTCTAACAGGCACCAACTAGCAAAGAGTGCTCTACTGGATACTCCATTTGCTTTGATATTGTGGTGACATAAAGGAAAGATAACTCGAAACCGAAGCATCAGTACAAATAGTGTAGCTTTCCTGATATGTTGCCGACCGAAAGTAAGACCGGAGACACTTAGTTTCATCCTACCATATCCTACCACTAGGAGGTTGCGACCATTTGACGAGGCAAGGAACTCGCCGCCTAACTAGGGTAGGCCACACACACAAGGTGCACAAACCTGGACAGAGCCCACATCGCCCTATAGCATAACGATAAGGACTTATTACCGACATTAAGCCACCATTAACCAAAGGAAAAAAAATGAGATTAGAAAAAAAAAATCAAGAAGAGAAGAACAAGACTCGTTTGCTAGAAAAGCATGAATGAAAGATTGATGAAATTTTGATTAAAATTATTATTATTTTGTATCAAAAAGGAGAACAGATAATCCAATCCTCATGGAGGAAGTCTGACATTGACCTTAATAACACCAAAACAACGTAAAGATTGGGAAATCAAGGTCACCAAAATTTCTATTCGTACTTATAGGTCAAAGACCAATTATGAAACCATAATAGGGGTTGATATATCCATCCAATTAGAGTTGTAGATTATTATTTATTTTATGATTTAGGTTTTCAAATTGGGGTTAACAGTTTTTTTTTTAATACAACGAATGGAAGAGTTCATGATGAATTTCTTGTTTTGGTATTTGACAAAGCACTTGGCATTGGTGAGGGAGTCTTGGGATTTGGGTTTTCTTCTGTCCTTAATGCGCACTTGAAAAGGTTATATAGCTGGTAAGAAAAGAAGATAATTTTTCAGAAAAGAAGAAATGCATGCCAGTCTATCTAGTTACATGGACTCGTCATTGTTACCAGTTTCTTGTCTGCTTGGTTGCTAAGGGAAAATGAGATAAAAGATTAACAAATTACATATAAGTTATTGACAAAAGATGACTTAACAAATACATCATTTAAAGATTGAATTAAACATAGAATTAAAATAGTCTCTTGACTTAAAAAGACTAAACCCTAAGCGCTGCCGGTACCTCGGTGCGACACCTTATAGCTGCTTGCGCGGCTCCTACTATCTGTGGATTGACTACAGATCAACTTCCAACCTTTCTGCGATGCAGGTGTTGGCTTGGAATTGCAGAGGACTTGGCAATGACGCTGCAGTTCTGGCACTTAGGAAGTTGATTCAACAGAATCAACCTTCTGTTATTTTTTTTTGTGAAACAAAAATCTGGGAGCCAGACTTTATGGCAGATTTGAGGATTCAGATTGGATATTTGAATTGTGAAGCAGTTTTCAGTAGGGGACAGTCCGGTGGGCTAGCCATGTTCTGGAAGGACGGCCTTGATGTCCGATTTAGGTCAAAATCTGACCACCATATTGATGTTGAGATTCACTACTCCAATGGTTCGGGTCTGGCTTGGCGTCTAACAGGTTTTTATGGCCATGCTGAGACGGCTGAACGACATCGGTCTTGGGCTCTTCTTCGGGAGTTGGGTGATCAGTCCTCACTGCCTTGGGTGGTGTTTGGTGATTTCAATGAGTTAATGCATGCTAGAGAGAAGTCAGGAGGGGTTGTAAGGAGAGAGAGTCAAATGCAGCCATTTAGGGATGCATTATCTTACTGTGATCTCGCAGATTTAGGGTTTCTAGGAACCTCTTTCACCTGGCAGGGTGGTAGTGTGAGGTGCAGATTGGATTGTGGTATCGCCTCTACCTCTTGGAATGATATTTTCACAGCGGATAGGGTTTCAAATTTGGCACCCATTCATGGGGATCATATCCCTATTTTGTTGTCTGCGATGTCCTCAGTTCCGACTACTGTTCGGGGCCGGCGTCACTTTAAGCTTGAAAGCTTCTGGGTTGATCACCCGGAGTGTGGGGCAATGGTTTCAGAAGGTTGGAGATCGGATTTTTCCAGCCATCCTATGTTCCAAGTAGTACAGAAAATCCAGAACACTAGGTTCTCTTTAAATGCTTGGCAGCGAGTAACCTTTGGTGGTAAGGATAGGGAAATTACTTTGCTTAGAGGTCGACTTCAGGTTCTGTTGGGTTCTCCTATGTATGTTGGTTCTCAACAAGAGAGTCATAGCCTTTCTTTAAGGCCAGAGAAGTTATTGGGTGAGGATCATGAATATTGGCGGCAGCGTGCAAAAGTTACCTGGCTAGCGGATGGAGATCGGAACACTAAGTTTTTCCACCATAAGGCATGTAACAGAAGAGCTAAGAATCTGTTGACAGGCCTTTTATATGCACAAGGTGTTTGGCAGTCGTCAAATATTGGCATGGAACAGGTTGTGGTTGATTATTTTTCAGATATGTTTACAGCTGGGGAGTCTAACCCAAGCCACATGTTGGATGTCGTTGAACTTATTCAACCATGAGTGACCTCATAGATGAACTTGAGGCTTTGTGCTCCCTATTCCGTAGATGAGATCAAGACAACACTTTTTCAAATGTATCCCACCAAAGCTCGGGGTCTGGATGGAATGCCGCCTCTTTTCTTTCAACGGTACTGGGACACTATTGGTAATGATGTTGTAAGAGCAGTGCAAAACTTCCTCCATACTAGTCAGTTGCTTAGGGAGATCAATTACACCCATGTATGTTTGATTCCTAAAGTGTTGCTCCCTACAAGAATGGCAGATTTACGTCCAATTGCTCTATGTAATGTCATTTACAAAATTTGTTCTAAAGTTCTTGTTAACAGATTAAAGAGTTTTCTATCAGAGATTGTATCTCTGTTTCAGAGTGCTTTTATACCTGGTAGGCACATTACTGATAATACATTGATTGCCAATGAGGTCTCTCGTTGCATTCATAATACAAGATCAGGAGATGGATTGTTGTCACTGAAGCTAGATATGAGTAAGGCATATGACTGGATGGAGTGGTCTTACCTTCGTGCTGTCTTGTCACGACTGGGCTTTGATGAATCATGGATTCAAGTGGTTATGCAGTGTGTTACTACTGTTCGATACTCTTTTCTGGTGAATGGTCAACTGCGGGGCTATGTGTCTCCTACCCGAGGCTTGAGACAGGGGGACCCATTGTAACCATATCTATTTTTGTTGTGTGCTGAGGGTTTTTCTGCTCTTCTTCAACATAAGATTAGTCAAGGAGCTCTGCAAGGTATCTCTGTTTGCATGGGGGCCCCCATGATTCACCATCTTCTTTTCGCTGATGATAGCTTGCTATTTGGGCAAGCTTCTATTGAAGAGTGTTTTCACATAAAGTCTGTTTTGGATAACTATGAACGTGCCTCAAGGAAACAAGTTAATTTTGAGAAAAGTGAGATAGTGTTTAGCAAAAATGTGTCAGTTGATGTTCAAGAGGGATTAGCTTCCTTCTTGGGTGTGGTTATTGTTCCGAAGCATGAAAAGTACTTAGGGCTTCCAACCTATGTAGGGCGTAAAAAGACTGAAACTTTTGCTTATATTTATGAGAGGCTCAGTAAGAAGCTAGAGGGATGGCAAGGCAAAATGCTTAGTAGTGCAGGTAAGGATTTACTAATCCGAGTGGTCGTTCAGTCTTTGCCTACTTATGCTATGAGTTGTTACCTTCTCCCTAAACAATTTTGCAATAAGTTGCAACAAATGTGTGCCCGATTTTGGCGGGGCAGTAAAGAAGACAATCGGAAGATTCACTGGATGGCTTGGGATAAATTGTGTCAACCTAAAGAAAGTGGTGGTCTAGGTTTCCGGGACTTACATGCACATAATCTCGCTCTTCTGGCTAGACAAGGATGGCGCCTCCTCCGCAATCCTACATCGTTGTTAGCTCGGATTTATAGAGCAAAATACACCCAAATGGGGATTTAAGGTCAGCTTATCTTTCTTCATCCCCGTCAGGCTGCTGGCGTGGAATTTATTCTGCTCTCCATATTTTAAAAAGAGGGATTAGATGGCAAGTAGGTGATGGTGCTTCCATTCTTATTTGGAACTATCCATGGATCCCACGGCCCCATGAGTTTCGTCCTTTTGTGCGTCGTCCTGAGGCCCCAGTTTGGGTACATGAGCTTATTTTACCTTCTGGAGGTTGGAATGAACACCTAATTAAGGCTTGCTTCGAAGCGAGTGAAGCAACTCTCATTTTGTCTCTTCCTTTGAGTAATAGAATGGTACATGATAGATGGGTATGGCATTATGACAAGCATGGGTCTTTTATAACTAGCAGTGCCTATCGTCTTGCTTACGCGAAGCTCCATCCAAATCTAGGTTCTACTTCAGGTACACAGATTGAAACTTCTCTTTGGAGAAGCCTATGGAAAGCTCATGTTCCCCCCAAAGTTAAAGTGCATAGTGGGAAGGCTTGCTCCTCAATCTTGCCTACAGCTAGTCAGCTTGTGTCCAAGAGGGTTTTTGTTGAGAATGGATGCTTGTTCTGCAATGCAGAGGAGGAAACAATCTCCCACATCCAGCGTGACTGTCCTTTGTTGCGGGATGTTTTGAAGTTGTTTTCGTCTTTGTCACATGCAATTTCGGTAAGTTCTACAATTCAAAACTATTATGAGTGGCTGGCATCTTGTTCACAGCTTTTATCTACGGAGGACTTCGGCTTGTTGCTTTTCATCTCATGGGCGGTTTGGAAGGAACGCAATCAGCGCTTCTGGAATGATAAGTCTTTGAGCTTGTTCCAGTTTTTCTTTAAAACTCGAACTGAGTTTCTCACCTTTCAATCTGTTCTCAAGTCTACATCTTTGTCCTTACGGAGGCGTATTCCTCAACCTTGGTTACCACCACCAGCTGGATGGCTAAAAGCCAACACTGATGGGGCTTTCGATCTTCATTCAAAGCGTGGGGGATTGGGAGTTATTTTTAGAGACTCTGATGGTGCGGTGGTAGCAGGTGGGTGTTGGTTTATCCTTGAGCCTCCTCGGCGGAGGAGATGGAGAATTTGGCTGGGCGTATGGCCTGCAGGCTAGCTACAGATCATGGTCTTTCTCCAGTTAGTTTTGAGTCTGACTGTTTGACAATGGTAAATGCTACGAAGGACAGCGGTGGCAATCTCTCTGTTCTAGGTCGCATTACTGATGACATTGTGGCCTATTTGCAAGTTCTCCCTGGAGCATCCTTCTCCCATGTCTATCTTGAGTCCAACATAGCAGCTCATAAGCTTGCTAACCTAGCTTTGCATTCTTGTTTAGATATCTCTTGGGTGGGCACTATTCCTCCAAGTGTTAGGGAGTTTGTAATCTCAAATTGTAATTGTTAATCTCGATTGCTCAATAGAGTTTGACGTCATTCTCTAAAAAAAAAGATTAATTTAAAAATATAAGGACTAAATCTTACAAATAAGGACAATGTGCTCTCCACTTGCCATATGTCATAAGTTAATTTACTTTTTTACCCTTAGCTACTTCTTTTGACTTCTAATCATTTTATAAGGATTAGATTTTACAAATAAGGACAATCTGCTTTCCACTTGCCACATGTCATGAGTTAATTTACTTTTTTACCCTTAACACTATTTCTTTTGACTTCTAATCCCTTTATGTTACTTTTTTTTTCTCTGAGAATAATCCATTTTGTGTTACATTTGTTTTCCTGAAAATAATCCGTTTATGTTACTTTTTTTTTTTTTTTAAGAATAATCTGTTTCTGTTACTTTTTTTTCTTCTTGATAATAATCCATTTATGTTACTTCGCAAAACCTCACTCTCCTACTACTCTCATCTCATCGCCTAATCCTGCTACTGCATTCATCCAGGTCTGCTACTACACTCGTCCAATCCTGTAACTGCACTCGCTGCACTCATACTCGTCCAGGTTTGCTACTGCACTTGTACTCGTGTTCTGCTACTACACTCCTCATCGCCTAATCCTACTACTGCACTCGTCTAATCCTGCTACTGCACTTGCTGCACTCATACTCGTCCAGTTCTGCTACAACACTCGTCATTGCCTGATCATGCTACTGCACTCGTCCAATCATGTTACTGTACTCGTACTCGTCCAGTTCTTTATTGCTAAAAGTGTCTTGTGTTCAGTAGCAGCTTCATTTGCAGTAGCACTAATAGTAGTAGTATCAGGAGCAGTAGCAGTAGCAGGAGATGAAGTAGGAGCAGAAGAAGTAGCAGGAGTAGAAGCAGAAGTAGGAGCAGAAGCAATTAGATCAATTCAATTTGAACATTAGCAAATCATATCATTGACAGTAGAGGATCATATAATAGCAGATCATATCATTGAACAGTAGCAGAGCATATCATTGACATCAACTATAAACTACATAGTAGCATATCAATTCAATTTGAATAGTACGTAGCAGATCAATAATAGTTTTTATCATGGTTAGAAAGACTGAAACTTTCTACTATTTGCAATAGAGCAAAAGTGAGATGTTAAATAAGACTGCAAAGAAGTTGACGACCATTTACAAGAAACTTGAGGGTCATATTCTAGTAGTTATGTGGTACTAGAACTTAAAAAATTACCTACCTCTCTCAAAATGCATTACTTTGTTCTCGTACATCTTTTATTAACAAAAGCATGAATCCGATAACATAATGGTTTAAATTGGTTTGGTTTGAACCTCAAACTAGTAGCAAAATCAAAACAAACCAATCCTATTTTACAATAGCAGATAAACCACAACAATCGAAAATTGATCACAGAAAATACAAATACAGTAAACTCTTGTTTAGCTTTTGGTTAGAAATCACAATTGTTATGTGAGGCGAACCAGAAGAACAATCCAAGTGGATAAATGAGTAAACGAGGAGTAGAAAGTGTACTTGGCATGATCGCACGATCACCTGAAATCCATAAAACTATAATAGTCTAGTAGTAAACAAAATCAAAGCCAAATTCTTACAGAATCAAAGCTTGATCATCATAAATAGGTTCATTCATATAAAAATTGAAAACAAAAATACAAAAAAATCATTTGGGCATTGAGTATCAGTAAATGCACCGAGGAAAGCTCCGATCAAACAATTCGGGAGAGAAATCATTCCATTCAAAATCAAAATTGTAATAGCGAAGAGAAGTGGGTGTTGAATGAAAAACAGCGAACAAGGTCATCGACACCGTCGCTGACGGTAGTACCTAGTGCTTCAAGAGCTCTCTGGCACTGGTCAAGCACGGCTTGAAGAGTCTTCCTCTTCAACCTGAGCCGATCCTCCTCGGAATCACCTCTCCTCAGCTTTGCCGTTGTAGCTGAGGATTTCGAACGGGGACCTCCACCTCCATGTAAAGAAATTAAATTCTCCAGAATTGAATCAACAGTGACGGAATTCGAAGCCCCAGTAAAGGTCCGGACGGCGTCGTTTCTGCACTCTGTGGATTTGGGGAAGATGAATTATTGGGGTAACGTTACTTGGAGTTTTTGTTTTGTTGTGGATATTGGGTCAGCGGCAATGCCAGTAAATTGTGATGAAAATCGAGTATTTTGGTCATTTACCAATAAAATTAGCAGTCAGGCTTGATCATTTGACTTTTGGGCCTAGGCTGGTGTCTGTATTTGTATAAATATTTTTGAAAGTGAGTTTTCTGTGTTTACATCTTTGGTCATGTGCTACTATGTAATTTTCTAATAAAAGATTTGAATATAGATATATGCAGATCGATACTATATATGGAGTTCATTCTTAGTTCTTGTTCGATTTTGATTGGGTAATATTTGTTCTAATCCCATCTTCTCTTTTAGTTCTTATTCATAAAGAAAATTTAATTTCTTTTAATTTAAATCATTATAGTTTAATCTCGTCAATCTTCCATTCATGCTTTACCAGGAGATGATTAACGTTCTAGTTCTTCTCTTCATCATCTTCTGCTTTTTTTTTCCTTCCTAATCTTAGTTTTTCCCGAATCCCGATCTTCTTTTTTTTTAATTATAGTTTTTATTTTATTTTTTCCTTACAAAAGAAAATTTAATGTAATATTATTTTAATTTTTGTTGGGAAGAAATTTAATGTCATCTCATTAAAGATAATTAATCAGAACCATCAAATGCTTCTATATCTAAGGGCTCAAAATGAGTGTAAAATATTGTGTCAAATATTGTGTCCATTGATCCAAACCCTTATTTTTAATGTTGTTATTTTCATTATTTTCTTCCTTTCTTTTTTGTCTATATGTGTTTGAGTCTGAGTATACCTCTCTCTCTCTCTCTCTCTCTCTCTCTCTCTCTCTCTCTCTCTCTCTCATCTCCATAACAAAATGATCTACAACGAGTTTACGTAGAAGGAGACCCAAAATGTGCTGCTGCTATCCTACATCTTCCATCAGAGAAGTCTTTCAACTAAGAGTCGAAGACAGTAGCGTCGGTGCAATCACGGCAACCACCTATCATTTTCTTAAAATCAAAACAGTCTTTGATATATTATGATCATACCATCTTGGGCCAATGAACTAATGAAAATTGGTAGAGTCTATAATTTTGGATTTGTGAAAATCGTAATGCCCAACTTTTGGTGCTATGCTTGATGTGATGTTGATGTTGAATTTTCTTTCTTGCATGTTTTATGGGTTGTATATGTTGAATATCAATCGAAATGTAAGATTCATTTAGTTTTGGGTGATGAAGAGCAAATTAAGAAGAAGAAGAAGAAAAAAAAAAAAAAGGAAAAAGAGAGAGAGAGATGGAGAAAGAATAGAGGGATCGATGTAGGGTGGACGGTTGTGGTAAAGATGGAAGAACAAAAGTGTAACACCCCAAACTGCACCTCATCAACTTGAGCACATCACAGTGCAGCGTGTCTCTGAGATATAAACTTAACGTTATGTTTACATCCTAAAAACCCACAAGGCATTTTTGTTAAATAACTTTTCGTAAAATGCGTACGGAAACGTCGAAATACTTCTGAGGTAAAAACTTTTAAAATCATTTATCGAACTAGTCTGTCTAGTATGATTCTGATTCACCAGTAAAGTAAACAAGACTTGATACATTTTCGATACAAGACGGAACAAGGACTATCAAGTTCTGGATTAATGACTTTCATGAGATAGAGTTCAAGACTAAACACGAAACCTGATTTCCATTACGACTATTCACCAAAGCTATCTCCGCACACTCTGCTCTATCCAACAATCCCGTCACCAGTGCACAATACTTGCATCCACACTATTGTAGAGGTGAGATTTCGTCCTCGCTGCTCATCGACTAGGGAAAACAGTATATATACTTTGAGAATGCTGATTTATATTGTTTTGAAAGAGTACTTTGAGTTGTGGTGTAACATTTTTGGGTCTTGTGTGACTTCTTTAAATGTTTTGGTCTTCGTACTGAGAGAATCTTTTATAGAGATTGGTGCAACATTTTTTGGGTCATGTGAGACCTCTTTAAATGTTTTGTTTTGAGGGTCGGGAGGCTTGATGATTGGAGATTATAGTGATGAACTTAGGGTAAGTATATCTGGAACCAAGCCTTTGGCCGGGTGATTGGTTACGATCAATTAGAGCTCTAATCTATCTTCTATTGTACTATTATGAGGGTAACTAAGTGTTATTGCGACTTATGAGTACGTGTTTTTAAAAGAGAGCTTCGAGTGTATTCTTTCTTTTAATAGTCTAAGGAGGGACATGGTTTCATATTTATTTTGTTGAGTAAACAAATAGTACATGATTTGTCCTTGTGACAAAATGATGTTTAGTTTTGAAATTAAGGAATCAAGGTGTGAGTTGTTTTCCTTGAGTTGATTGCTTGGCTTGAGCCTGAGTTGTATGGTTGTCTTATTTGATTCTTGTGTTCTTGAATTGTTTAGTTTTAATGTAATCTCCTGAACTAAAATATATGCAGAGATTACTATGATTTCTATTTATTGATTTTAATATAGTCTTCTAAACTAAACTATGCAAGGATTACTATGATTTTGGATTGTGTACTTTTTTGATGATCTCCTAAACTAATATTCTATGCAGAGATTACTGGTTTTATTTAGTTTAATGTGTGAGTGCAGTTGTGGTTGAGATTTGTAGTGAGTTGAGAAATGTTTTTTTATCATGTCATCGTGGTGATAAATACTTCATGTCGAGAGGAAAAAAGAGTGATTTCTTGGATTTGTTGTTGAGATTACAAATGATTTGATTTGTCACGGTGGTGACTTGTGTTTTCCTTAAAAAGAAAAGAATTTTGATTTTGGAAATAAGCATTGTGTTGGTTTGTTTTCCTTGAGTTGAAAAGGTGATTTTGTGGTTGTTTGAATTTACTCACACGAGCTTGCAAAAGCTTATCGGGGTTGTTGTTTCAACCCGGTGCACTATTCCATGCTGTAGGGGTTATTGTGCAGGTCAAGATAACCATCGTCGAAGCTGAGGTTTTATTGTTGTTGCAGCTTGGACGTAGAAGAGTACTTTTGGTTTTAGTCTTTCGTTGTGTGATGAGTGTGGTAGGTGTGTTTACTTATTGAATTGTTGTTTAGTTTAATTTGTAAACTCGTTGTAATGTAATATGTGACTCTAAAGAACGAGTCTATATTGACATCTGGGGTTCAGGGCATCTTGAGTACTTGTTTTAAAAAGAATAATGTTCACAGGTATTTAGAGTTGATGTATGAACCATCACGCCCAGTGTATTTGTGTTTGTTAATTGTTTATTGTTGTGCTTGAAAATCGGGGCGTGATAGCATGACTGATTGTTGGTGCCCATCATACATTACCAGGAGGTGCCCTACACAACCGAGCCATGCACGCTGCCCACCACCGGTGATTTGGGATATCCAATCCCCAAGGAGGGACAAACCATCTCCTTACTTCCCCATTAATTGACAATACAACATTCCAACCATGCAAACCATTTCAAGTATAAAAATAAATAATTTCCAAACCATGCAAGAGGCCTCATTTAAAACGTAGATAGCATATGCTGCATGAAAAGCACAGATAGAGTTAAAGGCATCTCCTACTCGGAATCTGAGTTTTTTCTTGCAGTTCCTAGCCTTAATGCAACCTTGTAGCAACCATCAACTCACAAGATCCTATCAAGATGCCAAGTCAAATCAAATAAGTGACACAAACAACTATAAACAAGGCTAGCAAAGTTCACAATACTCTTCGAAGAAAAGCCTCTCCTCTAATATACTTTACCAATTGAGAACCAAGCCATTTGGGTTCCAAGAAAAAGTTTTCTGTTAGAAAAAGTGGTAAGAACACTTTAAAAAGCAAGTTGCTAAAGCTGAAAACAGAGCGTAAAAGGAATTGTAGAAGGTCTAGACAATTTAAAATACTAGAGGTAAAGTCTTGAGAAAAATTTGAAAGAATGATGGTTTAACAACCAATTCAGTGAGATATTGATTACTGAATTTCAAGTTTAACTCATTGAAAGAATAGAGGACTTGCAGGTTAAACTATAACAAAGTGCAGATTTTTCCAAAAATACAAGTTTTTGTACAAAGAATTCAAAAATTCATAACTAGTTCTAGAAAAATGATTTTGGGTGATTCAAATTCTAAAATGTTCATTTTTGTGTCTACTAAATTTGTCTAGAAGGAAACTAATTCCAAATTCTCAGCGGTTTAGTTCCAGTTTTGAAAGAAAGGAAGTTGGGTAAGAATGTATTGAAAACTATAGAAAGTTATTCTTTTGTTCAATGTTATTTTGGTAACCAATATGGGCAGTTAAGTAGACACTAAGACACGTAAGGATGTGTCTAAAACTTCTAAAGGCCTAAAACTTGAGTCACTCTTTAATACTATAGGGGTAGGTCTTGTAGCTCAATGATATGATGATTCAAAACGTGATGTTTGGACAACCATATATATAGCGAATAAACTTCTAGACTAGGTATGATTTTAATGTTCAAGATATAACCATGATCTATTGTAATTCTAAGACATTAGAACAAATGAGAAATCAAAGTTTAAATCAATAAGGTACCAATAGCAATAGTGACAAGTTTGTAAACTTCAAGAATTCCTAACAACAACCTCATCAAACGGTGTTAAAGAGAGCATGGTACTCACCAAAAAAGGTGCTTGAGAAATTCAATTGGAAAGAGAGTTGATGGAATTATATTTGGTCAAGTCTAGTAGTATGCCAAGAAGTTTACTTGAATTCTGACATGCAAAGTGAAACATAAATTTCTCAATGAATAGAACATCTGTGTAAACGTGTTTGACCTAAAAATTGAGTGAAAAGATAAGAACTTGGTCAAGTCCGCATTTGGCCGAATTATTGGCTTACCGACACTTCGGCTTGGCTAAGCCGTACCGATAATCAACTTGGCTCGACTACGGTACGAGTACTTTCACACCATATGTAAGAGGCAAGGTTTGAACCCTTAACCTCTTACAAAGAAGCTCTGCTCTCAACCACTAGAGCACGAGCTGTTCTTAGTATATAATGTACAAACTTTATATTCATTACTTATTCATCTCCAGCATACCGAATAATTCTCAAAATAGATAAAATTTAGTAACAAGAATGCTTCGAACCTCTGACCTCTTACAAAGAGGCTCTCTTCTCAACCACTAGAGTCGAGCCCTTCTCAGTATACAATTACAAACTTTATATTTATTGCTTCTCCAACATCAAATAATTAATAAAAGAGGCCCACGAGAACCACAACCCCTGTTTTCTCTCTGGTCCCTCGAGTCTTCCTTCGACTGTTCTTCTTTTACAATTCTGCACTTCTATTATCTCTTCTTCTCATCTTTTTTTCTTTTTTCTTCCTCCCCAATTCTCATCTTTTTCACTTTGACAAATTTAAGGGTTATGACTCTCAAGATCTATAGATCTAAGACTCATCAACCCTAAGATGCATAATTCATCACCGGACTAGTGCCAGATTTCTTCTCACAAGCCTCTAAATTTCGACGATCAGAGTTCCTATATATCGTTTGTTTACTCCGTAAATCGGATTTTTAGTAATCGAAACTTCCGATATGGTTACAATTATAGATTTTGGCAATACCGAAAGCTTTCAGTCGATTTCTGTTGACACCAAAAACGTCGATATACATACTGAATCCAGTCCTACATTTTGATTAGAGGTCTTGAGCTAGGCGTTTTGGGGTATGCGAGTAGGCTGATGTGCACAGGAACGAGAGAAAGTGTGAGAAGAGAAGGATGAATGACAAGCAATGGACTGGATGATTCTGTTTGAAGGTCTGAAATAATCTTTTAGGAGACATCGCCATATGCATGGTGGCAACGTGTAGTAGAGTAGCTGAATGAGACTTTTCTTTACTTCTGTCCAATTTGACCGGAACAAGCAAAGGGAAACTCGGGTTTGCGTTTAAAGTAAAACACTCAACTTGGGCAGTAAAAGAGTTTTAAATCAGCCAAGTCATGTAGCAAGAAAATTGGTTTTAAAATTTAAATAGTAAAGAGAGAATAGTATAATAAAAATGTACAAGAAAAATTTTAAATTAAAATGCTGACAAGGTTATATCAGAATTGAGTCTTCCAAACTTGTATTTAGATGGAAAAATGGAAGAGCATGTCTAATAGAAAATTGCTAGAGTTAGAATAATATATTAAATAAAAATATTTTTGAAAGACGGAGCAATAGTTGATAAGTAAATGTCGAATAAGACGAATATAAATTCTGTCTATTAACATTGTTACTAAAATTCTTTTGAATTGTCAGCTCAAGTAGGTGAAATATTATTTATAAAGGACATGACGTCCTAAATTCCACCCATTATTAAGAAATAAGGTAAAAATAAGAAAATCATAAATACATGCAATGTAAATTTCAAGATTATGTAAGGATGCTATGATGAGCTACAAGAACCTCATCGAGTCAAGAATGTTTCGGTCAACAGTTAACTAATTGGTTGGGCTAAGTTCACTAACATCCTAGCTTGTTGGGTGTCCAAAGTAGATTACGAATTCTAGTCCTAAGCTATTTTTAGGCATAAGGTCCAAGCCCAAGCCATTTCCCGAAGTCCTTAGCCATTCATAAGATCGCGAAAAGTTATCTCATCCAAAAGTGACGGCGGAAATTTAATTGGGCCTACAAGAAATTCGTCAAGGTAAAGAACATGCAGAAGGGAAGAACATAGACGGTTAACCCAAACCTCTGAGCAGTTCTTTAGCACTACAAGTGAGGCAATAAGATCTGCTGTGTTGAGTCAAATTTTCTTATGTAATTATGCCAAAAAAACTATGGAAATTGATTTGTCTCTTTGTTTTTATATTTATTTCCATGTATATTATGTAAAAGTAAAAATGGATTGGAATTGGTCTACTCATTTCATTTCATAACCCCTTTATATAGAGAGAGAATTACAATGGAAAGAACAATTACAATGATGACATTAACTACTGATTGGTTCGTAATCCATGCTGATTGATGTTAATCGGTAATTGCTTGATTCCCTCTCCGTCAATCACTTTGACGAAGGCACACAATATGTTTTTCCTTTAACACTCCCCCTTGTGCCAAGTCAAAGATGAAATGGTGCATGAGTTGTTGCCTCACTAAAAACCTTGCCAAGTAACAATAAAAACCCTGTGGGACAAAAATACACCTTGGTCGAAGGAAAAGAGCACAACGCACCTTTTACATTTGAGTATGACATGTGTGTGTTAGACTCCCCCTGACGTCTAAACCTCCCCCTGATACTTACATTAATCTAGGGAGCTTGGAAAGTCTTCGCATTCCTATGCTTTTCACATGTTTCTCAAATGTGTCCTTAGGCAATGATTTGGTGAACAAATCTGCCACATTCTCCTCAGACCTTACTTCATTCATTTGAATCTTGAGGAGAGTCTGTTGTTTCTGATTGTAGGACAACTTTGGCGATATGTGTTTTATGTTATCACCCTTAATATAACCTAGCTTCATTTGTTTGATGCAAGCTGCATTGTGTTCGTAAATGCAAGTAGGCTCTTCAGTGGTAGAACTCAAACCACTAGTCCCTCGAATATGTGCAATGATAGTTCTTAACCATACACACTCAAGAACCGCCTCATGTAGAACAATGATCTCTGAGTGGTTCGAGGAGGTAGCCACAAAGGTTTGCTTGGTTGATCTCCAAGATATCGTCGTGTTCCCATTGGTAAATACATAACCAGTTTGGGAACGATATGTGGGTCAGATACGTATCCAGCATCAGCAAAACCGACCAAAACGTCATTTGGCGTTTTAGTGTAGTGAGTGGAGTTTTCGCCATCAACATTTCCTTTAGGGATTGCAGTTCCATCTGGGGTCCCTCTTGTCTCTCTGTAGGGAAAGAACAGTCTCAAGTCAATGGTTCCTTTTAGGTATCGAAGATGTTCTTGATACCATTCCAGTGACGCTGCGTTGGTGCTGAGCTAAATCTAGCTAACAAGTTCATTGAGAATGCAATGTCTGGTCGAGTAAATTTGGGCTAAGTACAATAATGCGCCTATTGCACTTAGATAGGGAATTTCAGCTCCCAACACTTGTTCTTCATCTTCCTTTGGACGAAATGGATCTTTCCTTGCATCCAAACTTCGACCGATCATGGGAGTGCTAGCAGGATGCGCTTTGTCCATGTTATATCGCCTGACTTTTGGACATACGCAGACTGGTGGATTAGTATTCCACAAACTCGGTGTTCTAGTTCAAGCCTAGATCAAGTTTTCCCAAGATCCTTCATCTCAAATTCGGATTTCAAGTAGCTCGCGGTTTCTCTTATTTCATCAAGAGTACCTATTATGTTCATATCATCGACATATACAGCTACAATTGCAAATCCGGAACTTGTTTTCTTTATGAATACGCAGGGGCATACTTCATCGTTCTTATATCCCTTCCCAATCAAGTAGTCACTTAGACGGGTATACCACATCCGCCTGGATTGTTTTGAATCCGTAAAGTGAGCGTTTCAACCTAGTTGCAAACGCACTCCATGGTTTAGAGTCACTTGACTTGGGTAATGTAAGGCCATCAGGCACTTTCATATATATCTCTGAATCTAGATCCCCATAGAGATATGCAGTAACCACTATGAGCTGCATTTCCAGTCCTTTGGAAACTACTAAGCTAACTAAGTAGCGGAACGTTATAACGTCCATTACGGGAGAGTATGTCTCCTCAGTCAATTCCAGGGCGTTGTGAGAAACCTTGCGCCACAAGGCGAGCCTTGTACCTCAGGACTTCATTCTTCTCATTACGCTTTCTGACAAAGACTCATTTATGTCCTACAGGCTTTACACTTGGTGGGTTAGCACTACCAGACCAAATACCTGTCTCTTTGTCAGAGAATCTAATTCTGTCTGGATTGTTTCTTTCCATTTAGGCCAATATGCTCTTTGTTGACATTTTCAACAGAGCGTGGTTCGATATCATCGTGCTCTATGGTTCCTTGAGCAACAGTATATATCATCAATGTATATGGAAGATCTTTCTATCAACTCATACGCACTCTCATAATCCTTGAGATTTCTTTGTTCTCTGGAATCATTTAAACATCGGAGCGTCCTCCAGTATTGATTCATGGACATAACTATAATCAGAGACAATCTCATGAGAGGGATTCTATACATTGATGATTGGTTTGTGCCTTACTCACCCTCTTCTTCCTTGGGTGAGTGTCAATCGAACCAAGTGACCTCCCCCTCTTCCTTGGGGAGCCACGGCCTCAACCACACCTCCACTAAGTGCGGTTGCAGTGCCTCTATCTGGGCACCGTGCCCTTGTTGGGGACTTCTAACCTTGCAGGCACATTTGCAGCTGGTATATGTGATCTCGTCACTTTTACGATATCAGTAAACGCATCAGGCATCGAATCTGCTACGTTCTGAAGATCGATTATTCTTTTCACTTCACTTTCACTTGTGAAGTGTGGGGATCAAAATGAGACAGAGTGGGACAAACCACGACAATTCCTGTCGTTCCCTTGGAAAATCCTTTTTCCTATCTCCCCCTAACGACGGGAAGACTGTCTCATCAAAGTGACAATCCGCAAATCTAGCGGTAGAGAGATCGCCTGTCAAGGGTTCCAAATAGCGGATAATGTTGGGGATTCGTATCCAACATAAATACTTAATCGTCTCTGAGGACCCATTTTGGTGCGCTGTGGGGCGCAATAGGCACATATACTGCTCAACCAAATATGCGTAAGTGTGAAGTGTCAGGCTCATATCCAGTTACCAACTGGTACGCAGAAAATGGTTGGCTAGCTGTGGGTCTTAAACGAATAAGTAAAGCTGCGTGCAATATTGCATAACCCCATGCAGATATAGGCAGGTTGGTGCGCATAACCAATGCCCTAGCCACCATCTGTATCCTTTTGATGGTGGCTTCTGCGAGACCATTTTGTGTATGCACATGGGGTACAGGATGCTCTACATCGATCCAAATAGATATGCAATAATAATCAAATGCTTTTGATGTAAACTCTCCAGCATTATCAAGCCTTATAGACTTGATAGGGTGATCAGGGTGGTGAGCCCTTAAACGTATAATCTATGCTAGGAGTATTGCAGCATTTCTTGTGGACAATAAAACGACATGTGACCAGATTGTCGAAGCATCCACTAGAACCATAAAGTACTTGAATGGTCCGCATTCTGGATGGATAGGTCCACAGACATCTCTTTGTATCCTTTGTAAGAATGGAATGTTTTGTTTTGTATCTTTAGCATAGGAAGGTCTCGATCCTGTTTTTGCTAAAGAGCAGGCTTTGCAAAATGAGTGATGTGCCTTTGAAATAGTCAATGAGGCATAATGGGAGGGAGGTAGTGCTTCTGGTACTTCAGAAAAGCAATGACTGCATTTGAGCAATCCTAGAACCGACACCTTGCAGTGTGGCGGATTTTTCTCCCATTTTTCACTCGAAAGAAGGGATGTCCGTGTGAGTTCTTGAAAAATATGGATCATCATGTCACGACCTTGGTGCCATAGGCGGTCATGCAAAAGCCTGTATGAGTCAGTGTCCCACATTTCATTGTTGGTGACAGTATAGGATTCAATGATCCGAATCGTAGTGAGGTACAATCCACTAAATTGATTCATAAGTTTCTCTAAGATGTGTTTCCTTCCACAGTCATTAGATGTAATATCAAGGTATTCAGTTCCATTCTCACGGTGTGTTTTTACATGATAACCGTTGGCACAAATTGCTTTGAAACATTAACGAGGTTCGATTAGCTCTTGGTGCATATAGAGCATCTGTGACTTGAAATGTTGCGCCATTAGGCAGCAAAAATTTGGCAGTTCCTCGCCATTTTATTAGTTGTGATAATCCAATCATCGTAGTTATAGAGGAATTATAGGCTATTAGTTCAATGAGTAATTACATATTTCTTAATATTGTGTGGGTAGTCCCACTATCATCTAAGCACTCAAGTTCTCCTCCATTCATTCCTATAAATAAATGGGAGGTATTTAGAAAATATAACTCATATTTTTTAGAGTTTCTATTTGCGTAGAATGGTATTCTTTTCATTCTAATAATTTTTCTCTAGATGTATTGCTTTACATCTTTATAGTGCTATGTCGAACCATGTAAATATGTGTATAGTAAATAAATTTGAATAAATTTAGTGCTTCAGAATAAAATTCAAAATTTATTAATAAGCCAACGATAATCAAATCAAGGTCTTGTTTAGAAATCTTATTCATCAATCCATGATTGAAAATAAACTTTAAGACCAAACAATAGTCTAATTAAAAATGAGGCATTCTGCCTTCACAACTGTCTTTGGAAAATAAAATGAATAAAGCAGATCAGTCAAGATTGAGAGCATCCATTGACTTAACAAGTTCCTCTTTGCCATTGAAGTCTGCAACTGTAAGGTTGACGTCTAGGTCATGACCTCCTTCTTCTATATAGTGAGCCACTTGTTCTTTAGACTCTCTATACCTCTTGTAATTGGCTGCTACTCTGTTGCTTGCTTGGCAGTTCTTGTACCAATGTCCAATGACTCCACACCTATAGCATGGTTCATTGTCAACTCTTTCCTTTTGCATATTGTTTCCATGATCCCCATGTCCCTTTCCACGTGGTGCATTGTTGCCACGTGGTTAGGGATCAGCACGTCTAAACCCCCTTGCATTGGAGTTATTTCCACTTTTCATTTTGCCATAATTAGCCTCGGGAATTTTCTTTGTCCCAGTGGGCTTGGTATTGTTATTCAAGAGAATCTCATTTTGTCTCTCAGCCACTTGCAGTAGGCTTATCAATTTTATTGAAGGTTGTGATTCTTTTGTTGTCATAATCCAACTTATACTGGTTCGCTAGTATACAAAGCTGAATTAGGAAAAGTGGTAAGAGTATTGTAGATCATATCATCTTCTGTGATTTCCCTTCCACAGAAATTGAGACGTGCCTTTAAGCGCAACATGTCCTTGTTGAAGTCATTGACCTTTTTATAGTCAAGCAGGCGGATTCCATTCCACTGAACAGCCAGTCCTGGGAGCAAAGTATCGTGAATGTTCCCAAAACGTCCTTTAAGGGCATCCCACAGTGCTTTGGGTGTCTTCAACTGAAGGTACTCCCAGCGTAGGCTAGGATCAATATGTCGCCTCAGAAAAATTAAGGCATCTGCTTTCACCTTATTAGATAGTTAATCATCTTTGGGATCAGTAATGGTGGCAGTGTAGTCTTTTGCCAGAAAGGCAGTTTCCATATCGGAAACCCAACGATGGTACTCAAGTCCTTCTGAGTCCAAAATGTCAAACTCAGGTCGAGTTGGATCAGCCATCTACATAAAACAAGAGGGAAGATATAAATTACGCAGTCATAAAGACATCCACGTGAATTATTTTCCAAAAAATATGAATTAGATTTCAAGACCAAGATTTGTAATGGTCACATTTTTTTTCGATGCTATGTGAAAATACTTTATCACAGTAAGTGTGTGTATAATGCGCATGAATTTTCATTATCATGGCAAAACACAATTTATATATTGTATTCTAACAATAACATAGCACATTTAATAATAAAACATAGCATATAAGAAAAATAAACTACATGGCATGCTCAAATGTCACAAATATACAGCAAATTATATACTACACATAATAATAGCAAGAATATATCATGCATAAAATAAAATGTAGACAATAACATAATACGAAGCATGTGTAGGCATAATTTATATAAGGGTAAAAAGAAAAACATGCTCAAAATTTCATAAACAATGTATAACAATATATATAGATATATATGGCATGCTCAAAAATAAAATATATAATCATGCTTAAAGATAATTATATGAAGCATAAATGACAAAGCATGCTTAAAATGATTAATATAATCTAACTAAACATGCTTGAGAATTTTATAATAAAAGCGTATATAATAAAATCTAAAGCATGCTTAAAAATAGAAAAGATAAATCAAATTCACATGCTTGGTTAAAAATAAATAAATAAATAAAACATACTTGATTTCGATAAAACAATCCTAGCGCACGCGTGTGTTGATGCAGGCGTGCGTAGCGATGTTTTTGTACTTGAGAAAAACTGGGCCGCTTCCTTTTTTATTTTTTTCAGCAATGGGCCACAAAGACTTTTTTTTCTTTTCTCTTTTTTTTTCTGGGCCTCAGGCCTACTTCTTTTGTTTTTTTTTTTTGATTGGACCGGGTCCTTTTCTTTGGGCCGGGTCACACTGTTTTTTTTTCTTCTTTTTTTCTTTTCTTTCTTTTCTCTCTTTGGTCGTCTTCTTCCTCTCGTCTTCTTCTGCTCTTTTTCTTCTGATTCTCTCTGCTGTTTCCTTGAGAATGGGCCGAGGCTACGCAGGGATCGGGGCTGAGACTGCTGCAAGGCTCGGTCTGGCCGGCTGCTGCAGACCGGTGCTGGGCAGGGATCGCCGGGTCAGTGTTGAAATGGGCTGCTGGAAACGACGCAGGCGGGGCTGTGGTTGCTGCCGGATGCGGGGTTGGAGGTTGAATGATCGATCTGGCTGTCCGGCGGTGCAAGGTTGGATCGGAGGCGCTGGGCGAGGACCCGGGAAGCCGATGGGTGCAGAGAGGCTGTGGTCGCCGCCGGTTGTGAGAGGCTGGGCTGTGCGACTGGAAACAAGGTGGGCTGCAGGTGATCGACTGGGGAAGATGAAGTCGATCTGGGACACTGGTGAGTAGGACGAGGCCGTGCCGGTGAGCAGGATTGGACCGCGTCGGAGCTGGGAAAGGAAACCGGACAGAAATCCCATCCGGGTCGGGTCGAGGTGAGGTCCGTGTGGGGCTTGGGTGTCCAGAGGGGAAACATAGGTGTCCAGAAAAGAAATTCAGACTTTTTGGTTTTGTTTTCTTCTGGTTTCGATGGGAAGAAGAAAGAAATTCAGACTTTTGGGGTTTTGGTTTTTTTTTCTTTTTTCTTGGCTATTGGCTCTGAGCGTGCTGATAACGTGTAAAAGTAAAAATGGATTGGAATTGGTCTACTCATTTCATTTCATAACCCCTTTATATAGAGAGAGAATTATAATGGAAAGAACAATTACAATGATGACATTAACTACTGATTGGTTCGTAATCCATGCTGATTGATGTTAATCGGTAATTGCTTGATTCCCTCTCTGTCAATCACTTTGACGAAGGCACACAATATGTTTTTCCTTTAACATATTATTATATTTTAACTAGTTATTGCAAAGATAGCAAAATCAACACATATCTTTTGTATGAAAGAACGTGAATTTGTCACACTGGATTTCGAGGGATTCTCCTTGCTTTGGAGCTGTGTTCGAAACCGGCGTGCATAGAAATTTTTGTGCTGATACCATTTAAGTGAATTATTCAGAGGTACAACTTGCTTTTATAACGTTGTCTCGGTTTTCAAATATATAAATGTACTTGACCCCTTATAGTACCAGAATTTTAATGTGATTTCCTTGTCTAAATTGTGACTTATGGTTCATTTGCAGGGAATTGTGCTAGTTGTTTTATATCATGGGAAATTTATAGTACATACAGTAAGAGTGCAAGTAATTCTACTTGCATATGTTTCTTGTTATTTTAGATATTTTTAAATTAGGTAGACAGTTTGTTGCAATTTCTTCTTCTCAGTTCCTATTTCTTTTTCACCCTATTATCTTTTGGATTAAAGAAAGTATTACGTATCATTAAACTAAAAGAAAAATGACACTTATGACTAATTTGCTAAAAAAGATAATAATTCTATACCATGTACATTGTACTGCTTTCGGTGATTAGTTGATTCTGTGGCCGGTCGTGCTCAACTGTCATAAAAAATAATAAAACAATTGTAATACTACGTA
The DNA here is from genome assembly GCA_024704745.1 of Rosa lucieae. Classification (NCBI taxonomy): domain Eukaryota; kingdom Viridiplantae; phylum Streptophyta; class Magnoliopsida; order Rosales; family Rosaceae; genus Rosa; species Rosa lucieae. The sequence goes on from JANPXK010000175.1 coordinate 27,721, forward strand.
TTTTTAACAATTCAATTTAAATCTAATGATAGTCAAACACAAGTCACACAACCAAGTATGAATTAATTGATACCACAACCAACTTATGTGATTCCCCATCGTGTGGGTACAAAGCCTAACGAAATGAAAAAGTAACATTCTTTACAGGTGGCACACATTCCACTAGTGTCACCACCCGTTTTGTTGTCTTGCAAATAAATAATTCATGTCGTCAGCAGCAGCAAAAAAAAAAAAAAAGAAAAAAAAAAAGAGGAAGCACAGCGAAGCTCCCTCTCTCAAACCAAAACAGATCTTTCTCAAATCATTCTCTTCTTCTTCACCTTCGCTTTGGGAGACGACGAGCCGCGAGAGCAGAGCTGAAGACCTACATAACAATGGCTCCGATTCCGCCAGACAACGGCGTAGAAGGAGACGATGAGCGAGATGAGGAGGAGGAAGAAGAGGAGGAGGAGGAGGAGGAAGTGGAAGAGGAAGAGGAGGAAGAGGAGGAGGAGGAGCCGAGGCTCAAGTACCAGAGAATGGGAGGCAGCATTCCTACGCTTCTAGCGAACGACGTCGCTTCGTGTATCGCCGTGGCGGAGCGGATGATCGCGCTCGGGACGCACGGCGGGACAATTCATATTCTCGATTTTCTCGGCAATCAGGTCAGCTTGGATTCAATTTGGTTTTTTATGTAGTGGAGTTCTTGCATTGATGGTTAGGTTAGTGTGAATGTGAGGTTAAGTGGAGCGGGTTGGATCTGGTTTTTCCTGGTAATTTTGAATTTTTAGTGGTTTGGTGGAAAACTGAGTTTACTATGGTCTGAAATAAATGGTGCTTAACTTATAGATGGCTATGGGGGGTTTCAAATAAGGAAAAAGGAGGACTAGAAGAAATTAGAGTTTTGATTTTGTTTAGTTTAATTGCACTTGTACTAAAACCTTCAAAATCAAGAGATTTTGCTAATTTGCTGTATACTGTAGAGAATCCGAACTTCTACATCGGCACATAATGCACTTGGATGGTTTCTTTGGACATCTTTAGGTAGTTTTTGAGTTTCACATTTCCAGAACTAAATACCCAAAGAGAGGCGTAAGCTAAATGGACCGTAAAGGTTTTCCATGAGATGGGAAATGAAAACCCCTAAACCGCACAGGAGTCATACGACTCATATTCCTTGGAAATTTTTGATTCGCATGAAGTTAGAGGATAGAAATTGCAGTAATCAATGCCACTAGGAAAATCTTTAATGTTGATCAGGAAATTACCTTTAAGATATTGTAGAGAATCAAAATGATTCAGCAACAAATGTGCTTTGATGTTTTCTTTTGGACGTCTGCATGTAGTCGTTGACTTCACATTTCCAGTTCCTAGAATAACTATCCCTACCCTAGAGAGGGATATGTGATGTAGGACAAGTAGTAAAAGAATGGTTGCGGGTGTGGCTGCACTTGAAGGTTGAGGCGCTCAACTGCAGAACTTGAGACCGCAGTTACACAACTTCCACCATCAATAATCAGCTTTTGGGCTTCGTCCCCACAACGAACCAACATCTGGAAAATATCTGTTCTTTGCCAATCCTCATCTTGAGTTGTAGGAGGTGCTAGATTGCCTCTAACAGAACAGAATGAAGTATCTAAGTCTTCTTCGAGGTTGGATGGATCATAAATTCCGTAGTCGAGGGTACTGTCATCCCCACCTTCTTTTTGGTGCTCTGTCTCTTCTTTGACTATAGTATCTTTTTCTTCATCTGCCTTATCAGTTGCAGAAGCTTTCCCATGAACTTTTACTTTTGTGAGCCGAGCGTCCATTGATTCAAGTTGTACCAAAATCTTCAGCAACAAAACATCTTGCTGATAGTCAGTCATACGACCCTTGGAGTTTTTCCCTGATCGTGTAGCCATTGGATCAAACTGTTTGGTTACAGACGGCGCCAAAATGATGTAGGACAAGTAGCAAAAGAACTATAGAACTAGGGTTTATTTGCAGCAGTTTCGATTGTTAGAAAGAAAAAAAAATTTAGAATAAGAAACTTAAGAAGAAAAGAGATCACACCAGTAAGATTCTAGGATAAAGCTACTAGCATCAGACCAGTAGGGTTTCTAGGCATCACACCCAGAGGACTTAGGCATCACACCTAACGTTAGGTTGCATCACACAAACTGGAGGGAAGCAAAAGTTTTCAATCTTTATTAACTCAAATCTGAAAATAAAAGACTATAAAGGCCTCTACATATAGGGAGGCTCAGACAATTCTAGAATAACTAGGAATGTCCCTATGCTTAAAAGAATCCTAAAGAAATAATCCTAATAATAAAAGTAAAAGCCTAGATTTATTTGAACTACTTTCCAAATCTTGACTTAAAATATTCTGCTTGTATTCGTCATCAATATGGCTAAGGGGTCCCTTGAGATGTAAATAAAAACTATCATCCCTATGAATTCCTCTTTGTTGGGTTGTTTGATCTTGCATAAAGTTAGAGGACAGAAAATTCAGTTCCAGCTTTCTTGCCTGCAAGTAAGGCTAAGATTCCACCCACATCATGATCTTTGGGTGCTTGATGGCAGATGGGCGATATGCTACAAAGAAGGACCATTTCCTGCTTTTATCTCTAGTCGTATGTCATGTGTAAATTCCAGGGAGAGAGTGTATAATGTTTTTTTGTGGGTTGTGAAGTTGATTATTGTTTATGGGAGAGTTGTATACAGTGGCTGGTTTGAGTTGGGATAGCCTAGCACTGAGTCTTGCTCTATCCAGTGCAAGGAATTTTGGCTTTGGAAAAGAAAAGAAGGCTAATTTCTCTAGGACTGTAGTGTGCTATTTGTCATATGGGTGCTTTGGATTGAAAGAAATAGAACTTTTGAAGATTATAGAGGTGCAGGGTTGTAGAAACTTTTGAAGATTACTGAATCTTGCTCTATCCAGTGCAAGGAATGTTGGCTTTGGAAAAGGAAAGAAGGCTAATTTTCTCTAGGACTGTAGTGTGCTAGTTGTCATATGGGTGCTTTGGATTGAAAGAAATAGAACTTTTGAAGATTATAGAGGTGCATGATTGTAGGAGCTTTAGATTAAAGTTTTTTGGTGGCTTTGTTGGCCTCTGCAGAATTCAGACACTAGCATTTCTGATATTTTGCTTGAGTGGAGGGCTGCCATAGTCTAAGCATAGGGTTATTTAGGTTTTTTGTCTGCATCATTTAAGTCATTATGGTGTAGATTTCTGGTTTCTGCTGGTTTTCCTTCTTTTTTCCTGTGGACCAGTTGTGCACTTTTATTGTATCAATCTTTGTGATCAATTAAATTTGTTTCTTTTCAAAAACTTAAAAGAAAAGAGGAAAGAAAATGCTGCATTCAATGCCATGATTTCAGGGAATTTCTAATGTTTACCAAGCAACAGAAGGGTTAATTTGCTATCATGTCTTTCTATGTTCATGTATTTGATATCTTCAATTCTGTTGCATCCCTATAATTTTTTTTCCCTCTTTCTGCCTTCATAAACAAGTAATAGTATTTTCCTGAAATCAAATAATGATTGCACTTCAACTTTGCTCGCAATTGGAAGTTTGTATGGTTTACAGAAAAATCATGTAATATAAGAATTATTGATGTCTGTCCTCTACCAGTGTTTGACAGCATGGATTTATTAAGCATTTTAAGCATATTCTTTTTGTCTCTTGAGCAATGTTGTCATCTTTAGAGTTTCTGGACAATACATTCAGATTAAAAGAGTTTTACCCCTGATATGTATGAAAGGCAATGTCTTTACCTGATTGGCTTCTTTACAGGTCAAGGAATTTTCTGCTCATACTGCTGCTGTGAATGATCTTAGCTTTGACATAGAAGGTGAATATATAGGAAGCTGTTCAGATGATGGGTCTGTCGTAATAAACAGCCTTTTCACAGATGAGAAAATGAAGTTTGAGTATCATCGCCCTATGAAGGCTATTGCTGTAGATCCAGATTATGCAAAAAAATCATCTAGAAGATTTGTAGCTGGTGGGCTCGCAGGCCACTTATACTTCAATACGAAAAGATGGCTTGGCTTTAAAGATCAGGTTTGTACTTAACTTATACTATAGCATGTTGAAAAAAATTTCGGGTGTGCTTTCTAATATCTGAAGACTAATATGTCTGTCTAGGTTTTGCATTCTGGTGAGGGTCCAATACATGCGGTGAAGTGGAGATCAAGTCTCATTGCTTGGGCGAATGATGCAGGCGTGAAAGTATATGATACCGCAAATGATCAGCGCATAACATTCATAGAAAGACCACGTGGAAGCCCACGTCCTGAGCTTTTGCTCCCTCACTTAGTTTGGCAGGTTAGTAAAAGTGTATCATGCAGTTAGTAGGTGTGACCACACTTTTAGTAAATTTGTTTACATGGTGCATAGTAAACTCTCCTACAATGTTTATCTATGGGGGGCTTCAGGGAGCTTTGAATTCAAAGGGTTGTACGGTGAGATGTCTATGATCGGGTAGAAATGGTAGAAATGTAGCATGTATTAGGATGTAGATGTCTATGTGGGAGAGGATGGAAGCTAACCCAAGAATTTTTAAGGATACATGTGTAGAAAATTTGGTTCTGGGCTTCTTTGTGGGCTACAATTTCTTTAGAATTCAACCTCAGTTCATCTTTTGGAATTTTTTAGTCGGAGTGCAGCTTTTATGTAGTCGCAGAATCATTTCTTGTCTATTTGTCTTTGTTCTGGTTGGTTGTCTCTGCTGCAGCTGGTGCTCTTGATTGGTTTCTTGTCCTCTGTTTCTTTTCTTCTTTTGTTTTAATAAAATGATGTTTCCTATAGAAAAAAGGGTGTAATGAGCTTGTGCTTCAAACTATCTGGCCAGGTGACTGTTAGCCGCATTGTTCCTAGGGATGTATTTTTCTGTAAGTGTAAAGCATAAAGCGTTTTGTAGTGGAATGAAGCCAAACTTTTGTGGGTTTCTTCGTACTTGCTGTTATTTGGATCATTTGACTGGAAAGAGATCAGAGAATTTTAAACTACAAAGCCAGGGATGGACTAGTTTAATTGAAAGAGTAGATTTTTGGACTTCACTTTGGGCATCAATTACTTCTGATTTCAGGGACCTCTCTTTATTGGCTATCATGGTGATTGAAAGATCTGTTTCAAGTTTCTTTTAGTTTAAACATTCTGTGATTTTATTTTAATGTGTTGGACCTCTGGTTCACTGCACGTAATCTTTTGTTTGCATAGCAATAAAGCCTTGTTCAGTTAAAAAAAAAAGGATAATCGAGGGTAGTAGAAGTTAATTAGGGAAGTATTGGAGAGAAGACTGGGAGGACTAGGAGTAAGGGAATCACAATTACTATAAATATCTAGATTCTAGAACCCAAGGAAAGTTACCATAGCCTCTTAGAACTCTTAGAAACTATAGACTAGAAAGAAGTTATATTATATTGTAACCACAAGATATATGAAATTCCTGCTGTATCCCATTACCTTCATAACTAGAAGATTAGTTTTTAAGATGTGAGTCAGATTACACCACCACCTAATATTTCTTAGTTTGCATAAATGGTCCATCTTTTTCTCATTCCTACCATAAAATAACTGTTGTCTGCTTTCATGCATTCTCACTGTTTTCATCACTTTCAGGATGACACACTGTTGGTCATTGCTTGGGGAACATCAATCAAAATCACATCAATAAAAACAAATCAGTCTAAAGCAGCCAATGGCTCATATAGGCCTGTCCCAGTTTCCAGTATGAACCAGGTGGATATTGTGGCATCCTTTAGTACCAGCTATTTCATATCAGGAATTGCCCCTTTTGGTGATTCTTTGGTCGTTCTAGCTTATATCCCTGGTGAAGACGATGGGGAGAAGGAATTTAGTAGCTCTGTTCCTTCACGTCAGGTGCTTTTTTCATCCCATGCTGTATAGTAACCTTTTGTTCCTTGAATTCATGAATTTGCACCATTTTTGGGGGGATTTCTCCCCTCTTACTGCTGTTGAAATTATGTTTTTGGGAAAGATGTTGCAGCTGAAGTATTTGTGATGATTATTGTTGCAGAGAGCAGACTTTTGTCTCTCTGAAACTTAATTGCTTTTATTTTAGTCAAGCATCATGTGATTCCCGCTTTTTTTTTTTTTTTGATCAAGATGATTTTATATTTTTCGAATAAATTGTTCAGGATCAATCATTGTTTTATCATTTATATATTGTTTTCATGGTAGTGTGTGTGTGTTTCTGTGTGTATCTTAGTAATAGACCTATTTATATTACATTATCATATGGGCAATCTTTGATAAATGAAGAATGCTTTTGGAAAATGTAAATTTAAGAAAATCGGACTTGTAGCAATTTTGAACATAGTAACTGACTAACTGTTAAATCTCTGGACACATTTTGTTGATATAAGATGCACAAAGTTATACTATTGTCCCATGACATTTGGCCGGTGTTTCGTTTTGGTCACTGACTACCAGTTAGACTCACTATGACACTGACCGTGAACATCAATTTGTGTATTCATATAGTCAGATCGACACTTTAATGGAGATTACCATAAAAGATTTGATGAAAATCTCAATGCATGAGATGTAAGGAAGATTGAAATTAAATTAGTGGCCAATGGGAGAGACAACTACAGTTAAGGGGCAGAAAAGCTCTTTGACACTATAGTTGATCCAAAATCTGTTATAAGGGATCTATTTCTAGTTAACTATAAAAGAAATCTAAAATTTCTGCACTTTTCATCTAACCTGGAATGTAAGTGATATTGCTTTTAACTCATTTAATCTATTTGTAGCAGGGAAATGCACAGAGACCAGAAGTACGCGTTGTGACATGGAATAATGATGAACTTTCAACAGATGCCCTTCCTGTACATGGCTTTGAGCATTACAAGGCAAAGGACTATTCACTTGCTCATGCTCCTTTCTCAGGTTACATGCTATTATCAAATTTCAAGGTCTATGTACAGCATATAATTTACATTTATATAGCTGTGAAACCCTTTTAGTGTGAATCTAGGTAGCAGCTATGCTGGTGGTCAGTGGGCTGAAGGTGATGAACCACTGTACTATATTGTATCACCAAAGGATGTGGTCATAGCAAAACCCAGGTCAGTTCTGTCTCTTTTATTTGTAGCTTGTATGAGCATTTGAAGTTCTGGTGAATGGTCTACCTAAACCTTTGGTCTTGGGACCTGAAATATTGAACATAGTAATGAAAAGAAGCTTTCTATTTTTGTTTTTCGTTTCTCTCTCTTTTCTACTTTCTATCAGTACCTCTTAAAAGGATCATACCCAGTACAGAACTGATATCAAAACCTATATTAACTTGTTGGAAAAGAGATTGGAGTCCCAATCGCAGCCCTCTGGAGTTCCTTGACCAAAGGGAAGTGAGGGGATGAGAAATCAGTGAGGACAAACACCATCACGTCTCCAGTTATCTAGCCAAAATCAAAATGAAGTTCCATAATTCAGAATCTGGAGCTCAGCCTCTTTCGTACGTCAAGTGTGAACCTTGGAATGAACACAATTTAGACAGTTTTAAGAAAATTCAACTGCTACAGGTATCAACTACTAAGGTTGAGCCCTCTCTTCTATTAGGCTTACCTGTATCGGACCATCCCACTCGAAGCACCCTTTTATTTACACGCTTGTCCTTCCAAATAAGAGTTTCCATGCTAAAGGTATGGAAATGTGGAATTGAAGACACACTATGAGGAAATTAGCTCAGGCATGAAGTGACGAGGAACAGAACACGTCCCTAGCTACTCATTCAATATGCAAAAGGAACTTACAATACCAAACCATATTTAATATCCATTTTATTTTTTGAAGCAAACACCAGTACTTGGTTCTTTTTTAGTTGAACTAAATTATCATCCTTTTAGATTTACTAAACATCTATCATTGAATCTTTTCCTTCTTGTGTTGACACTTGACACATAACGTGATTTAGGGAATGAGCTTAGTTGGGTGACCATCACTGTAAATCTTTTATGAGGTTGTGTTGACTTACAGTTTTTGAAATTAGTTGATTAAGGTTTTCAGCACTACCATGGAGGAGGAATGTGTTTAAAACAAGTATTATGATTTTATAGTATATGTATGAAGATAAATATATGTTAATTTGGATCATGCACACTTGATGAAGAAATGGATGCATATATTATTTTCAGAGATGCTGAAGATCATATTGCTTGGCTTCTTCAACATGGTGCACACGAAAAAGCTTTGGCTGCAGTTGAAGCTGGCCAGGGACGAAGTGAACTTCTTGATGAGGTAATGTACTATCAAATTTCTCATTTTTCACATCCTGATTATAGAAAACATAAGGATGTATCTGCTATATTTTTTTTGCGTTCTAGTGGCTCTTTTATTCCTTAACATGTAATAGTTCACGTTCTTAATATGTGTAAGCATGTGCACGCTTTCATCTGGAACTTCCATTCACATGGTTTTATTCTAGTAGTCGTATTGGCTTGACACCTATGATGCACAGATACAGCAATTTGGCCTCGTATCCCGTATCAATCCGGGATACGGGTACGACACGGCTCGGATACGCGGACCCGATTTGGATACGGTTTGGATACGTCCGTATCCTTTGCGGATACGTTAAGTATGTAAATAAACCGGATACGCCGCTTGGTCGTTGACTTTTCTTCTCTTCTTCGCAAGTCACAGACTACAGATCAATCAGACTTGTTCTTCTCTTCTCCTCTTCTTTGATTCACCTGGAGCTTGGAGCTTGGAGCTTGGAGCTTCAATTAGGCTGGCTTCGTTACGTTCTCTCCTCTCTTCTTCTTACCCATATGAATTTGATTGCTTCTGTGATGGTACAAGTTCTTCGATTGGTTTTAAGGGTGTGATGCTTTCATGGGTTTGATGATAAAAGGATAAGGATGAAAGGATTTATGGAAAAGTCTGATGGTTTGGTTATATGGGTTTGATTGCTTCGATTCGACCAGAAAGGTCTGATGGTTTCTGTTTTTTTTTTTTTTTTTGATGACAATCTGATGGTTCTGATGGTTTTATGGGTTTGATGATAAAAGGATAAGGATATTTTAATAGCTTGATAAAAAATATTAGTTGTTGCCACTCATCACTAATATGTTAGGAAGAAGATAAGTATAATATATATATATATATATATTTATTTAATTGACGTATCCTTCTTGTACCTGTATCCAATTATATTTAAGATTTGCCGTATCCACGTATCCGATCGTACTGTATCCAGATACTTGTACCCGTATCGGTGCTTCTTAGCTTGACACCCTTGTGATTCATTTCTTTATATCTAACATAACTTTGGTACGGTAGAACCTTGATAACTCGATAAATTAATAACCTCGATTAAATAATATTTTTGGCTGGTCCTGACTTGGGGGCAACGTGCTAAATTAATAATGCACTAAATTTATAAGATAATGCATTAAAAAAAAAATCATATAGACCCCATGTAATATATAAATTAATAATTCCTTGATACATAGTGTTTATGATTCTAAAACACACTGTTGCAATTGCTTTTGAGTGCTACCTGGATTATCTTTGTTGTACTCATTGTTGATTTCTTTTCACCTTTGAGATGAGATGCCACTGTTGTGTGTGATCTGTTGTGTTACTATGACTTTTGTTTAATTAAATAGAGTTTTGGTTGGCTCCATGTTCATAAAATGGAATAATGTTGTACATTGAACCATGTAGTACATTTAACAAAATAGCACATTGCATAATGTATACGTAATACATTGAACAAAATACAACAATATTTAAGAAAATAAAGATTACTTTGATAAATTAATTAGTTATTAATTAATCGATAAATTAATAAATTATTAATTTATCTATTATTTACTAGTCGCTAAATTAATAGGATTTCCTTGGTCCCAAGGCTATTAATTTATAGATGTTTAACTGTATATCTAATTGAAACTCGGTCAATTTTTGTCTGCTACCTCTAGGTTGGTTCTAGATACCTTGATCATTTGATTGTGGAAAGAAAATATGCCGAAGCAGCATCTTTGTGTCCCAAATTGTTGCGAGGATCGGCATCTGCATGGGAAAGGTAATATATCTGTTCTGTATTTCCTATATTTTAAATATAACTGGCATGTCTGTCATACTGTTTATCGAAATCTTAGAGTAGACTATACTTTACAGATGGGTTTTCCACTTTGCTCATCTGCGTCAGCTTCCAGTACTAGTGCCATATATACCAACAGAAAACCCAAGATTACGTGATACTGCATATGAGGTTTGTGAGGAAATATTTTCCTGTCAATTGGTAAATATTTATTTGTAGTCCTATTGATATACTAACTGGAAGATCATGCTATCTTCTTTTTTGGTGTGCAAAGGTTGCTCTTGTGGCTATTGCTACAAACCCATCTTTTCATACGGAGCTCTTGTCAACTGTCAGATCATGGCCACCTGTGATTTATTCTGCATTGCCTGTAATCTCTGCTATAGAACCTCAGCTCAACACATCCTCCATGACAGATGCTCTTAAGGAGGTCAGACAGATATTGTTTGTATGGAATAGCTCGATATAATGACAATTATGATTCTACTAAACACCTTTTCTCATATTCAGGCACTAGCAGAGTTGTATGTGATTGATGGGCAATATGAGAAAGCCTTTTCACTATATGCTGATGTAAGTGTTCTTGATGCACATGACTGTGCAGACAACTTTATTTGCAAAACACAAATGCAATTAAAAGTTGTTACCTTACTTTTAATTACATGATATTATCCTTGATATCTGATTAATTCCTTTATTTTGCCTTCAGCTTATGAACCCAAATGTATTTGTCTTCATCGAAAAACACAATCTATATGATTCGATTCGGGAAAAGGTATACTGACACAAGATCACAACTTATATATGAAGTAGACAAACTGACAATGTAAATGAACCTAGCAGTCTATATATGGTGTTAGGAATTGGTGTGAGAGACGAAGAATTATCAGTTTACTGGCTACTGGCTATTTCATTTTAGTTCGTGTTTGCTCAATCTGATTTCTTATGTGGCTGCTTTGTTGTCTGTGCTTTGGCAGGTCGTCCCACTGATGATGCTGGATTGCAAGCATGCTGTTCCTTTATTGATTCAAAATAAGGACTTGATTACTCCGTCTCAAGTTGTCAAACAACTTTTGAATGCGAGTGATAAGTGCGATTCCAGAAATTACTTGCATCTATATTTGCATTCACTATTTGAAGTAGACCCTCATGCTGGAAAAGATTTCCATGATATGCAGGTATTGTGGAAGGCTTGACTTGGTGTTTTTTTTTTGGTCTGAAGGCTTGACTTAGCTTAGTTATTTGTGTGATGAAGCCACATATACTTTATTTATTGATGTATACTCCGTCAAACAGTTTTTTTTTTTTTTTTTTTTCACACCATATCTAAATTGTTCTGCATATCAGTTGATAAGTTTCTCATGTACCCATATCTTAAGACTAGGTAAATGTGAACTTTATACAACTAATGCAGCCTACTGCACTCTATAACTGTCTGCGTGTGTGCGGTGTGTGTGTGTTTTTAATTTCCTAGATGCATGGAACCTTGATAGTTGGATTGTCATTTTTCCTTCTTTTGGCCAAAGAGAAGAGTGTCATTGTCATGACTTTAATCACTTAAACAGTTAGGATGGTGATGAACAAGCGTGAAGGGTTCCCATGGATGTTTTTCACTCTCTGTATTATGGGCAGTATAGCTCCCATATAGTAGTTGGGGTGCCTTTTCTATCTTGTGGTATCTTAGTCTATTCTGCCTCTTTTTGCAACAAATCACGTGTTCAATACAGCATTTAGCGTGTTGTGTTTAGTTTTGTTCACTTCCCCCCGCCCCCATGCTTATATTTATCAATCATTTGTGGGTGGAAGTTGCCTGCCATAATGAAATCACCTCACATAATTTTCCTATTTCAGCAAAAGAAACAAGTTTCAGGATTATATCTTAATGTTATTACATGTTTTTGTTGTTGCGAAATGAATATGTTTAGGCACTCTAGAGGGTTCTTTATCCATTTCTTAGGGATCTCGGGACAAGAGGGTTCCTTAAGATTGATCCATTTCATTTCTGTTTCCTCTCCAAAAAAAATAAAAAAACTGTTTCTTTGATTGTAAGTCTTTCCCTACTTGCTCAGTTGCTCGTGTTTGGCTATTGCAATACTGTGTGCTGTTCAATGAACTTTAGTCTACATGTTTGCTTGAATGGATATTATCTAACACTTGTGCTGTCCTGTTTTACTGTGGTAGGTAGAGCTTTATGCAGACTATGATTCAAAGATGCTGCTTCCTTTTCTTCGTAGTAGTCAACATTATACACTTGAGAAGGTTTGCACAGTTACATGAATGAGCAATTAGGATGGACTTTAAATGTTTGTCATAAATTGACTTTCAGAAATCTATCTCAGGCATATGAAATTTGCATCAGAAAGGATCTTGTAAAGGAGCAAGTTTTCATTCTTGGAAGAATGGGAAATGCAAAACAAGCCCTTGCTATAATCATTAATAAACTAGGGGACATTGAAGAGGTACCTCCTGTTTATCATTCTTCAGTTATTTCTTGCCTGTTTATTTGATTTTGTTGATGATGACGGCAAGTTTAATTGTGTACGTGCAGGCTGTTGAATTTGTGAGTATGCAACATGATGATGAACTATGGGAGGAATTGATCCAGCAGTGTCTTCATAAACCTGAGATGGTATTTATATTAGCTAGTCTGTGGTTTTGTTTGTAGTTTGTGCACATGTACGTGGATATATCTACAAGTCCTAATCAAGATGCTCTGAATTTCTTCTACTAATTGACAGGTCGGCGTGCTATTGGAGCACACTGTTGGAAATCTTGATCCTCTTTATATTGTGAATATGGTTCCCAATGGACTGGAGATTCCTCTGTCAGTTTGATCCTCTTTTAGTTTTACTTTCTTATACTCCCTCCTCTCAATCAATGAATTCTTCGTTTTCTAGAAATCCTAGCAGATATCTTTGTTGCTAAAGAGAAGATAGAAAGCAGTGGACAAGAAATCCACGTGAAAAGAAATTTTGGGAAAACCAAAACCTAACAAAGCTAAAAAATTAGCAAACCGCCTAGATAATTATAGTTTAAATAAGCATAAATACCTAATACACTATATTTGTGTCGATAAATTATTTTTGTTTTAAATTTCTAGGTGTATGAGAAGGTTCAATATGAATGTGTGTGCATTGACATGAGCACATACAAATCAAGTATAGATGTATCCATCTACACATATAGGTATCAATCACTATGTTCGAATTTGTGAACCTACCACAACGTAAACTAAAGTTACATGATTGTGTAGGATGAATTTAAATTTGGAGTATTCTTTGAGGAGAAATTTACATTAACCCTTCGTAATTTACTTTGCAGGCTCAGGGATAGGCTAGTCAAAATTATCACCAATTACAGGACTGAAACATCTCTAAGACATGGGTGCAATGACATCCTTAAGGTCCCTATTGTTCCATGTAAATTTGTTGTCTTGCATTTGAATAGAGCACTTTGTGAAAATTCTGATTGTGTAACTGGGGAACAGGCTGATATTGTGAACCTCTTGGTCAAATACTACAATGAGGCAAGACATGGAATTTACTTGAGCAATGAAGAAGATGAGGCACGAGCAAAAAGGAATGATGGTAGGACTTCTCAAGTGGTTGAGAAATCATCTGGTGTGAGAAGTATGGAGGTTAAATCAAAATCGAAGGGTGGTGCAAGGTGTTGCATATGTTTCGATCCGTTTTCTATACAGAGTGTTAATGTCATTGTTTTCTTTTGCTGTCATGCTTATCACATGACTTGTCTTATGGATTCCACCTACACTAGTGGAATGAATGGGAGTGAGATCACTTCCCCGGAGAGAGTACAGATTATGGGTATGATGATAGTGATGTGGATGATGATGGTGATGATGGTCCCCAATCGGGTGGCTCTCGCATGCGTTGTATCTTATGTACCACTGCTAGTGGAGCTTAGTGATATGTGCACTCATTTGTGCTTGATTTGCTTGCATGCTCATTTATCTTTTTGGGTTCAGTTTTGTGAGCGTGAAGGGCGTTCGTATCGGTTCTTTGTTGTGCCTAATTTATTGTGTAAAGCGGCTTTTTTATTTTTTTGGCGAGCTTTGAAGAGGATTGTGGTCATCAGGGCTACTTAGTGCACAGGCAATTGCACATTTGTTCGACTTGATGTGTACATTTTATTTTAATATTTTTTCTTCATTGAGAGTTGATATATAGGTCCAGGCTCCAGTGTTTGTAAATGGTAGAAATTGTAGGTATGCAGCTGTGATATTTTCAGGAAATGATGGTTGATGGGCAATTTGTCATTATTTTGTTGTCGTAGTTTAATGGTGACCTAGGACCATTAACACATAATTTGTCAATTTGATTCGTTACGGTTCTGTCAAATCTTGTGCAATACTATGGTTCTGTCAAATCTTGTGCAATACTCGCTGATTGTACAGAAACTTCAACATAATCAAAGTCATCACTTTGAACCAACAAAACATGGTCCTTGAATTTACGAGTTGAACTTTTATTTACTTGGGTATTTTGATTTAGGTCTAAGAGACTCAAAATTTTACCTATTTCTCCGGCTGATACATCATAGCTATGGCGCAACTCGTTAGATGGTTCCTTATCTCTAGCAGAAGTGGGTGTGTAATAATTGAATCCAGCAACATCTAGACCTCCTTTATCAAACTTTTTTCTTGTGGAGGAAATGTGGACAATTTTTTCTTTCACCAATTCTTTCATACTTCATAAATAATATCCACACACAAATGGACCATAAACCATCCTAAGTTGGAAGTCGAAAAGACGTTCTGTTGCTGCTTTATTTTCCTGCGATTCTGAAGAAGGCACATAGTATCTCGAAACAAGGACGATTTAAATTAACCCTTTTGCTTTGCTTGCTATTTTCTTTGTAAAGCTTAGCTGCGGTAGCATGAACAAGAATTTGGTTGTGGGCAACAATGTAAGGTTCTGTGGATGAATTACGATCAAATTTGCATGGACCTACAGGGACGAAACATTGCTTTGCAGATCCATACACACAAAAATCATCTTGAAGTGGCATCCTGAAGTGGACATTTCCCCAGTGGGGCGATCCCGACTTCATACCCGTAAACAGCAGGAATTGATGGCTCTTGATTGGGAACTAATTTTTAACTTTGTTTGTAAATAATTTGAAGCAAAGCTCACTGTGGTCTTCAAAATCATTCATTAAAAAGAGAGAACATATGCGACATGTATATGAAGTTGGTCAACCGTAACCGAAATTAGTGTATTGATGCATATTGTACTTGAGGACTAGCAACCCAAGAGATGGAGAATCTGTACGTAAGAATCTACTCCAAGGTTCTTTGTAGTACTAATATCGTCCTGGATTATTTCACAAATTAAATATATATGAGAAATGAAATTTTAGAAAGGATGGTGTAAATATGTTAAAGATGTTTAGACTTTTCACTACTCAGATCAATCGATCATCTTGTATCGCCTATGTGAATCAATTGCTGTAGAGAATTGTCGCTTTTTTGAATACTACCTGCAATTGAGGTACAGTCTTTAAAGCAGCTAATTATCTTAGATTAAGTGAAGATTGATGTGCTTAATGAATATGTGAACTAAACTAAGGTGGGAGTATATATCAACGCGATGATCCCATGTACTTGGTCCTCTCACAAATTCTTTGGCTGCCCCCCCCCTTTTTTTGGCTGAATAGAGGGTTAAGAAAGGCAATGAACCTCCTTAACGCCTCAAAATTTATTTAAAGAAGTTAAAAGAGATCCAAGGAGAGGGGGCTAAGCCAAAACCTCTCTAGTAAATATCAAATACACAAGAAACAAACTAGCGAATGCAAAACTGTGGAAGACCTAAACGGTCACTATTACATGATGATAGTATGAATGGAGGAGTCAAATCCCACCAAACCAAGGTTGTGGAAGTAGAACCATAGTTTGCCAACAAGTCTGCAACTTTATTTCCTTCCCAAAAAATGTGAGACGAGCGAAAATGTAACATCGAAATACGGTGCAAATAATTTTGCCACTGAATCCTTAATTGCCACGGAACCCTTACAGACTATGTAAGCCATGAACCATATCGTTTGATATATCACAGCAAGTTCAACCCATTACAGATATATGATCTCCACCAAGTTGGTTGTGTAATGAACTAGATCTAAATCTAATTGAAAAGGTATGTTTTTATCTTAAAATTTTATGACTTAATTACAGACATATGATAAATCTAATGGAGAGGTCTTAGTAAGCCATTTTGAATTGTGCTAATTCTAGTCAAAGATTCGTTATCTGTTCATCAATCAATCATCCTATATCACTCGAATAAAACGCTCCATCCTAATGATAATAGCCACGAAAGAAAAAGGAGGCATGACTCCATTCGTTTTGTGGGTGGTGCAGGTATTATATCTCTGTCTGCTACAACAAATAATAACTAAACTTCTCATATTCTTTTAGAAACCGTAGTTGCTAGTTAACTCGTATTGGTGTTTCTACCTGAACTTAACGGTTTTGAAACAAGTTGATACTCATTGGGAGGTCGATCGGTCATCCTTTTACATGAGAACAAGTATGCTTTTCTAGCTGAAGCGAATACCCATTTTGCCAAGAACCTTTCTGACACTATTGTTGATCTGGTGATGGTGTTGTGACTATTATTTGATATTATGTAAATTACTTCTACTGTACTAAACAATTCTGTAGAACATACCTGCATGGCACAAATATACGTCCTCATTGAAGCAGCGTTCGATGGAAAAGGGTCTGATATAGAATTTGAGTTCAACATAAACTGCCATTTTTGTAGCCTAACTCATTGCATCTACTGTTATTTGATCCATAACCTAACCCTAGTTCTTTTCTGCTTTTGGTAATCCGGATTCAACACACACCTTAGAATAAAAGGACTGTAATACATAAATGGACCATGTGTCCATGTGCTGGATGCATCTTTTTCTGGTGGAGTATCTGGAAACCAGATAGATATGTAAGTGGTATGGTCGTAAATGTCGGACAGGAATTCAATGACTTTTGAATACCATATATATAAGGTAATTACTTAAAGAGAGGGCAACATATAGTGGAAGCAAGATAGGTAGCTTCAACTTCAATTCTCTGTCATAAAAAAAAAAAAAAAAAAAATCAAGCGTCAAGACTGGGCCACTCGAATCTTGATCATTGAATCTTCAGTGGTTGGTCCTCAAACTTGAACCAGAAGAAAAACACTTGTAAACTAATAATTGAAGTGTGAAAACAAAGTCATCCCAATAGTACGTGGTGGAGTTAGAACTCCAAATACCAGTAGAAAATAAATAAGTAAAAAGAAAGTATAAATTGTATAATTTAATAACAAAAAGAAAGAAATTTGTGGATGACTTTCTGGAAGGGCTACGATGACCTTCTGGAAGGGGTAGGTCAAGCTCCTTTACCAGTGATGATCAACGTGCACAGGGCTGGTCTTGACATTTTGAAGGCCTGAGGCAAATAATTAAAATGTGGCCTCACTTAAAAAAATAATATAATCGAACAAATTTTTTTATATATATAAATTAAACCCCTATATTAATAGTAATGCAAAAAAAAAAAAAAGGTGTTCAATTCCAAAATAATTTTTCTCTTAGAAAGTGAAAAAATAAAAAAGAACTGAATATAATAACCAATGAAAAACAAAGGGCAAATACATTAGTATTCAATTTCAAAATATTCTTTCCATAGAAGCTAGAAAAAGAAGGAACAAAGAAGTTTAATTGCAAAGAAACTAATTAAGAAAAAGAAAAAGACAAAAAAGTGCAATTAAACTAATTAAGAAAAAAAAAAGACAAAAAAGAGGCCACTGTGCTTCAAACCTTGGTGCTGCCAGCAACAGCAAATCTATGTTGCCGCTGCAGTAGCGTGGCCATATTGTAGAGTATACGCAAAAGACGATTATAATGATACAATGAATATATGTAAAATTAAAAAAAAAAAAAAAAAACTTGGCGGAGGCCCGCAGGAGAGTGGTGGCCTGAGGCGGCTGCCTCAGGCAGCAGCCCTCAGGGCCGGCCCTGAACGTGCAAAACGTCTCTATCAAAGACAGGACAGGAACTAAGAAGATATGTAATGACTCATAATTAAGTAGCTAGATAACCCCCAGTACACCGGATGAGTTTCTAAGAAACAAATGGGCAAGATTAAAAGCTCATGCACATAAGATGAACCAAGGCCTTCCCTTTTGGTTAATTTTCTTTTTCCTGCTTTGACATAAATTTTCTTATTTTCGTTTTACTGATTTGACATGTATATAATTCTCCTTTGGTTGCTTCTATTTGTACCTCCACATGTCCAGATTTGTTACAAAAGGACACTCCGTAAACCAAACTGAGTCCCACAATCTTCTTTTTCCTGCTTTAATGTAATTCTTCTCCAGTTGCTTCTATTTATACCACCACATGTCTACATTCACCATTTCTATAAAAACTTTGCATCCCTTACTTTTCAACCTTTTTTTTGTGGATTTTGATTCACTACTTTCCAGATATTCATGAAGTTCCCACATCGATCAAGTGAAATTGAAGTTCATGTGAATAATTAGAAGATGATTCTGGCTCGCGAGTACTATTATTTGATTAGACTGTGACTGTATACCAATTGACCAAAGAAAGTGATACACCTCCAAACTTTGGAGTATGATCCGTAATCATAGAATCTAAGAATCTTGAAACATTCAACAAAACAAAAAAATGAAGTCATATCTGTTTTCTAATTTCTAGTAGCTTGATTAGGTCTTTTTTTGTTTGTTTTATTTGACTGTAGCACAGCTTGATTAGGTCTTTTTTTGTTTGTTTTATTTGACTGTAGCACAGCTTGATTAGGTCAAGTTATTATGTTCTTCTAGGTGCCTTCCAATTATATAGGCCAATTAATTAATTAATTAGTCCTCCTTGTCAAAAAATAAAAACTAAAAAATGTTAATCCTCAAGTTTATATATATATTGACATGGACTAATTCAGTGTTGTCACTCTAGATCGAGTAGACAAGCTACAAAAATGCATAGACCATTCATTACTATACTGATGATAGTCTTTATCCTGATAGAAAAGTTAATGCAAGTCTTGCTCATTAAAAGAGCACCTTGCTCGCCTATTAGAAACCCAAATTGATCGACTACTTATATACGAACACCCCAATCTCCATCCTTTAGCAGCATAACACTAATTACATTGTAAAGCCGAGACGCAACTGTCATAACCGTGCACGTACATGAAACTCATTAAACAATGAAGGAATTACAACACTATTAATAAGCTGAGCTATATACAGAACATAGAACAAAAGAAAGTACAAAAAAAATATTAGAAAAATGTGGCTTAAATTAGAGTCATTTTTTTTTTGGGGGTAATTAGATTAGATTCATTCGGAATCCCCACATTAGAAAGATGATAAGTCATTATTGGTGATAAGGAATGGTATCATACACATTAATGCCAAGGACTTTTGTATTAATACCCTATACCTATTCATGAGATGCATGGCTAAAGTGGAGGGAATATCGGCATTACTACACAAACGCGCAACAATGAAGTCAGGGATTAATGGAACATCATCGATCCTATGTAGCAAAGGATATATATATATATCCTCTAGTGCCTTCAGGAGGGAAAATATATACATAGCTAAGTAGGTACAATTAGGGGTGTACACAGCCTTGACAATATTCTCTTCGGGTTTGGAAAGAAACCCTAAAGCCAGCGGCGGCAGGTCTTCTGATTGAGAGATCTCTCGCGTCAGGCGGCAGCTGAGCGTCTGGGCTGGCCTTCGGCCTCGCTGACGTGGAGGTTTGCGGTCGGACGGGTACTGATGCTATTGCTCGAGGAAGCTCTTTGGATGTTCAGATTAACATTTTTGCAGGCTTGATTTTGGCATCCCCGTGGAAGCCTCTGAACGTGGTCGTTGTGCTGCGTGTCGTTGACGGTGGCCCGGACCAGTGGCATCGCGTCGTGGGTTTCATGGTTCTGTTTTGACTGTGGCATTTGTTGTACGGGTGCGGGTTTTGTGGTGGTGTTGTCGTGGTGGTGCAGTGCGTGGCGGCGCTAGCCCGGAGTTGTGGTGCGGCGGTGGGAGGCAGATGGAAACTGGGCCATGCTGGGCTTGTGGAACCTTGTGCGGACCTCTTCCTTGGGTTGCCTTGGGCTTGTAGGGTTTTTGCCCTAGGCCCATATAAATTCTCTTTGTTTTAGGGATCCTATGTTAGTAGTTTTTACTTTCAATAATTCCCTAAGTTTTTTTAGGGATATATCTATGCACTTTTTGTGTCTCTAGTGCCTCTGGAGTAGTACTGAAGGAGGATTTACGTTAGTCTCTACGGATTTGATGTATAATGAGTGGACCTATTTCTATGTACCACCGTGGGTACTACCATACCTTCTTGATCTGTCTAGTTGAAGGTAGCGGAAGTGTATGTAATGACCATTCTAACATGTGATGAATACAATTGACACCCGATTTGGGTTTGATTAAAAAAAAAAAAAATTAGGGGTTCAAACTTTATTCCAGATGGGAAAAAAATCAACCATCGACATGTCAATTCTCAAAGGCGGAGCCACATAGGGGCACAGTGGGTCCCGTGACCCACTGACTTTTTAACGTACATATAAAATTTAGTTTCTTGAAATAGCAGATTGCGAGCTTGGTGCAGTGGTTGGGCTTCCTTATGCTACTAAAGAGGTTCGGGGTTCAATTCTCCTTAGCAACATTCTGGCATTTTTTTAATTGGCATGTTGTGTGTTGTGTTGTTGAAATTATGAATGGATCACTTCACCTCCTTGAAGTAACTTTTTTTAATTAGTATGTTGTGTGTTGTGTTGTTGAAATTATGAATGGATCACTTCACCTTCTTAAAGTAACTTTTCATTTTCTGTTGTTGTTTATTTCTGGTTTGTGCTGTTTATGTTTTTTTTTTTTGATTGAAAGAGAATTTTATTAACTCAAGTAAATGCATCCATATGGGGACAATTGTTCTCAAACGAGAACCCCCACAGAGCTAACAGACTAAACATCATCAATTAAATCATGGAGCCAAGGAGGCCCTACATCTTTGCAAAACATAGCTTGTACCAATGATAAAGCCGATCTCGCCAGCTTGTGAGCCACCAAGTTGGAGTGTTTATTCACATGCTTCCAAGAAATCATTTCAAACTCCCGCATAAGCAATCTAACTGCATCCAATACTCCTCCAATAGCACTCAAATCCCATCTAGAAGCATTCAGGCCATTGAGCACATTAAGCGCATCACCATAAACTCTCACACTTCTCAAACCCAATGCTCTACCAAACTTTAATGCATGCCATATGGCCAAAGCGTCCGCTGCTATAGGGTTAATAGGAACTGGTAGTGGAATAGACATTGCACCCATTAATTGACCTGTACCACTTAAAATCACAGCACCCAGCCCTACACATCCCTTTAATACGTCAACTGCACAGTCGAAAAACAGCCTGGGTTCTACTCTTTCAAACTGTTGACCAGTTTCAAGGACACCCCCATGCTGTCCTCCTTGCAATGTAACGCTACTAGTCTGCATTCGTGAAAGCTCAAGCTGCCACTTCAAACTCCTTTGCACAATCTGTCCAGCTTCCAAATCGGATTTACCATGAACCACATCATTCCTGCATTTCCAGATCCACCAACTAACCAATATAGATAAAGAGACTGTTTTGAAACGATTTTAAAATATGAAATCATGTTGATGACAATAACCATTTTAATACATAGAAATCTTATTTACAGATTTTGTATGTTGTGATATATCAATTTGTGCCCTAGGTAACTTAAAGTTCTGGCTCCGCCACTGTCAATTCTTACCAACCCGACTCTTGTTTGTTTTATAGTTGAATTCCAAACATACGTTCTATCAAATCAACTTTCATTCATGAATTATTCTGAAAACACCATCCATGTTGAAGGATGTCGACATAATGTGTGCCTCTACAAACTAGGGTTTAGAGTTGTAATAGGAAAGTGTTCTAGGTATTCAATTGTATTCAGATTCTATTACCTATTGTGTACCTTGTAACTCCCTATATAAAGGGCTCCTATTATCAATAATAAACACAATTACAATTCTCCTACAACACGTTATCAGCACGAGTTTTAACCCCAGCCCAAAAGAAAAAAACCTAAAAACTCTCACTCACAAAAATCTGCCGCAGCCCTCCTTACCCATAAAAACCCTAGCTCGGCCTACCTCCTGCCCCAGCCTCCTGCAGCCCAGCTTCCTGCTGCACGACCTGCAGTCCTTGCTTGCTGCCCCTCCTCCTACAACCTGCTGCTGCTGCTGCTGCTGAAAATTGTTGTTGTTGCTGCCCTGTGCACCTACTGCTGCCACTTATTGCTGCTGTCCCAAAATACGCCTGCTCCAACACGCGAGTGTCCTCAAGCCAAGAGCCATCACGTAAGTTTTTGTGAATTAAAGTTGCTGCTTTCATGTATTTTAAATTCTTTTATTTTCTGCAGAATATTGGAATATATGTTGTCAAATGATTTTGAGTATTTAACAAAACGGAATTGTGGGGATTCACGCTTAACGAACTAAGAGTGTTCGTATGAACTAAGAGTGTTCATAATTAAACGAACTAAGTGCATTCGTGTGAACTAAGAGTGTTCACAATACTTGGACTAAGAGCGTCCGTAAGCATCAAATTGTGACCATATTAAAACATTATTGTTTGGTCTAATCCAAAAGAGATTCTTGGAAATTGATTTCTTGGTAGCATAGCTCGGAAATCTTATTATTTTAGTTTTCGTGGAAGTTTAGCTCCAAAACAAGTTCGTTCTTGTTTCACCCTTTTTCAGGATGTCAAACTCGAACATACTCGATTTTGTTCCATTGGATTATGCAGGCAAAAGATACATATTGTGGGGTCAGGACATTGAGCTCCATCTGATTTCTCGTGATCTATTGCACACAATCCAAGAGCTTTGTTCTGAAGGAACTGCTCCAGACCCTCAAACTGAGATTGACAATTCCAGGGCACTTGCCCTAATGATGCGTCATATGGATAGAGACCTCCAGTTTGAGTTCATGAATGAGGATAGCGCTATAAAGCTTTGGCAAGCGCTTCATGAACGTCATGGCAATGTTCGTAACTCCATCCTTCCGAATTTAGAAGCAGAATGGAATGATCTTCGCTTCTCTGACTTTGATACAGTCATACAATTTTATTCGGAAGCTCTCTGCATCACAGGAATGATGCGTTTCTGTGGCAAGACGATCACAGAAGAACAATTGATTGAGAAAACCCTCAATACCTTCCCTGTCTATGCTATGAGGTCCTGTGATTTACTTCAGACTCATATAAATGCAAGACAGATCACAAGCTTTCAAAAGCTTATTGAAGCTATGGAAATTGCTGAAAGGCAAGACAACGAGCTTGTGAGAAGAGAATTGATAGGCTGCGAGATAGCTATCCAGAGAATCGTCCCATGGCTAGAGAAAGTCGCCACAGACGTCATGATCCATATGATCGAAATTCTCATGAAGGTAGTCGCCAAAGGCGACAATCACGCCACCGTAGGAGCCGTGATTTTGAGGGACTAAGGGTTGGAAACCATAGAGCCAACGTTGGCCATGGTCATACTCTTCCAACACCTCAGGTCCTAGGGACCATGCACATTGCGCCAATGCGCCTCAATCAAGGGAGAATCCTCTTCATGGTATCTATTTCTGATATGGAACGTCTGATCAATGGGGCTGAGTTTGCAATGTACCTAAGAAGGTAACTGCCTCACAGTGATCAAGACATCAAGTTAAAAAAGACTTTAAATCTGGCGATGAAGACAAAATGCTGCAGATTTTTATTTCAAATAGTCTTTTATTTTTCCAAGAATTATGTAATGGCAGTTATGCCTTAAATCAATAAATGACATTTTGTTTTAACTCTTTCTCACTTGGCTCACCTAATTAAGTATGATGTCTAGGAAAGTAATTGAGATTAGTGGTACTTAAGAGAGTCTCGCTCCACCGACATCTCTTCCTACTTTCCTGGTCATATTTGATTGGAGTCACCGAACGGATTGAGTGACTACAATCTGTCTAAGTTTGACTTTTATTTTTGGATTAGACTTTGGTTAAAAAAACTTTGATGTAATCATTGGCTATTAATAAAGTATCGATTCTTTTACTTAATGTTTTGGACATACCTTAATTCAAACTTTATTTGAAAGATATAAGAGCCAATGGTTTTCATGTGGAAACACATTATGAGAATGGACAGAGTTCCTTTGCATCACCTCTAATGACTACGAACATAAACGAGTGTTAGAGAAACTTATGTGTCGCTCTAGTGGGTTGTATGCAACCACTATTCGAGTTATTGAATCCAACTATGTCATGAGAGACGACTTATGAGATTCTGACACATATAGGCTATGATCCATGTATTAAAGACTTTACACGGACATCCATTTTCAGAACGAAGAAAAGAAAGAACCAAGAATTGGTTCGAGGAGCTGCACATGAGCCTCATGGCACCATGATTGTGCATAGACCGGCCACACATGGCCGGCGCCGCCTACCCCCTGCGGCAAATATATGGCATTGACGCCTTAAACCCTTATTCAACTCCTCTCCCTACTTCTCAAGTCCATTGTGACATTGTGGCTTAACCAAAACCTTCATTGGTTGATTATAAGACCCATGTTTCGTTTTGTAAAGCCTGTTATTTAGGATTGAGACCATTCTATGCAAAGGAGATTGAGGAAATAATTCCATTCTTACAAAGAATCTAAGGGAATTCTGTGGATTTGATCAACTAACTTGCGGACCGTATAGATGTTTTATGGTGTTGGTTGATACGCAAACACGATGGTCACATGTTATGCCATTATCCACTCGTAATGTTGCTTATACTACACTCCTAGCACATAACATATGGGTACGGGCTCACTACCTACATCATCCCATTCAGTCAATTTGACTTGATAATGCTAGAGAGCTTACATCGAAAATTTTTGATGACTATTGCATATAATTGGGTATTGATATCAAGTATCATATTCTCATATACACACCCAATTGGTCTCGCTGAAAAGCCACTATTAAACGACTACGATGGTAGCCCGGACATTGGTAATGCGCACCAATATTTCCGCTTGGGTTATGCAATATCGCATGCAGCTATGCTAATTCGTCTACGACTCATAGCAGCCACTCAACTTTTATATGCGTTACAGCTAGTGACTGGGTTCGAGTCTAATATCTTGTACTTATGAATATTTGAGTGTGCGGTTCATGTGCCAATTGCGCCGCCACAGCGCATCAACATGAGTCATTGCAACTTATGCATATATATATATATATATATATTTGTTGGACATGAGTCTCCAACTATAAGTCCACTATGTAGAACCCTTGACAGGCGATCTTTTTTTCCGCTGGATTTGCGGATTGTCACTTTGATGAGACAATCTTCCCGTCGTTAGGGGGAGATTAGAACGTCAACGTTCAACAGAAACGACAGGCATTGCAGTGGTCTGTCCCCACTATGTCTCATCTTGATCCCCTAAAAGTGACGAGATCACATATACTTGCTGCAAACATGTCTGCAAGGATTGATGTCCCCATAGGAGGACATGGTGCCACCCAGAGGAGATGTATACGGCACCACTACGGATGATGGTATGGTGACGCCACAAAGTGGCATAATGGCATCATAGGCCATGGGTTCCGCTAGAGAGCGTAGGAGACCCATAGGTTCGATGGATTCTCGCTCTAGGAAGAGAGCGAGTTTGGCACAACTTGATCCATTGATCATTGATACTCAAAATCCGTCTCATGAGAATATCCTGGATTATGGTTATGTCCAAGAGACATCGTTGGGGGATGCCTCAATGTTATAACCAATTCCTGAGAACATAGAGATCTCTACAAACTACACTAGTGTACATGAGGACGTGGAATTATTAAGACCGATGACATCAAACCTTACTTCGTTGAAGAATGCCAACGTAGAGAAAATTGGCCTAAATGGAAAGATGCGATCCAAGTTGAATTGGATTCACTAACGAAGATGAAGGATTTCAGGCCTGAGATGCCAACACCTCCTAACATAAAACTTGTTGACATTAATATGTCTTCGTTAGATAGCGTGATGAGAAAAAGAGATGATAATCTCGTCTTATGGCGCAAGGCTTCTCACAAAACGCCTTGGAATCGACTACGAGAAGACACATTCTCTCGTAATGGATGTCATTGCACTCCACTACCTTGTCAGTTTGGTAGTTTCTAAATAACTGAACATGCAGCTTACGAATATGGTCACTGCATATCTCTATGAGGATCTAGATACGGAATATAATGAAGGTTCTTGTGGACTTCATTTACCCAAATCAAGTGGCTCTTGACCACGGAGCCTGTTTGTAATGAGGGTGAAACGCTCACTGAAGTAACTATTTGATTGGGAAGGGATATGATGAACTATGCCCCTGCGTTTTCATGACAAGTTCTAGATTTGCAATTGTCACGGTTTATGTTGATAAACATAATTGGAACCCCTTGAGAGCTAAGGGAAACCACTGAACACCTGAAATCCGAGTTTGAGATGAAGGACCTTGGGAGAACACGGTTTTTTCTAGATTTAGAACTTGTAACCGTGTCAATAAATGCTTTGCATTTTGATAAAGTCAAAGATGCACTCCCATGGTCGTCCGTAGTCTTGGCCCTAAAAGGGATCCGTTTCATCCAGGGATGATGATGAAAACGTGTTAATAGCAAAAGTACTTACCTGAGTACAATAGGCGCATTATTGTACTTATCACAATACAAGACCGGACACCTCAATTGTTACGAACTTGTTGGCTAGATATAGCCCTGCGCCAACGTAACGTCATTGGACTGGTATAAAGACAATCTTTCGTTACTTAAAAGATACGATAGATATGGGCTTGTTCTATCCCTGCAGAGAGAAAAGTATGACGGAAGAATGAGAACGGATCTCTTTAGCCCAAGAGGCGCCGTCGAAGACGCGATGACCACATAGCTGCCACTGCCAAGGGTGGCCGGCGTCATGCTCCTCCCTTACACCAAAACCATGGTGATGTTTGCTGATGTAGGGTCTCTCTCTAACCCTCACAAAGGTCGCTCCCAAATGGGTTATGTCTTTACCATGGGAAGCACTGCAATATCTTGGAGGTCTACAAAGCAGACCCTTGTTGCTACTTCCTCAAATCATGCAGAGATCATTGCTCTACATGAAGCTGTGCGAGAATGCATATGGCTAAGGTCTATAGTTAGACACATTCGAGGAACTTGTGGTTTGAAGTCTACCACAGATGAACCTACATGCATTTATGAAGATAATGCAGCTTGTATTGAACAAATGAAATTAGGTTTCATCAAGGGCGACAACACTAAGCATATATCGCCTAGATTCTTTTACAATCAGCAACAACAGGCATTTCTAAATATTGAAGTGAACCAAATCCGATCTGAGGATAATGTAGCGGACTTATTTACTAAGTCGTTACCTAAATCCACCTTCGAGGAACATGTGAAGAGCATCGGATTAAGAAAGTTATCCGAACTCCCATGATTGTAGCAATCAGGGGGAGATATTGACATCAGGGGGAAGCATGATGTCTACATGTTCGATCTCGAAGAGTGAAGGACGTATTGTGCTCTTTTTGTCCTTCGACCAGGGTTATTATTGTCCCACAGGGTTTTTGTTACCTGGCAAGGTTTTTAACGAGGCAAAAATCAAAGCATCATCATCAAGTTTGAGCGGCACAAGGGGGAGTGTTGAAGGATGTCGACATAATGTGTGCCTCTACAAACTAGGGTTTAGAGTTGTAATAGGAAAGTGTTCTAGGTATTCAATTGTATTCGGATTCTATTACCTATTGTGTACCTTGTAACTCCCTATATAAATGGCTCCTATTATCAATAATAAACACATTTACAATTCTCCTACAACAATCCAATTAATTTTGCACATTAATTGCACGATTAGTTCACACTAAAATTCAAATAAGTGTATAAAGTATAAACAATCAATTATATGATGTGGTCCCTATATGAACTATTCGTTCACTTATCTTTTTATCCCTATCGTGCGCCGGCCATTCCAAGTCAATACATCCAAATACAAATTTTTTCCATTTGTTGATATCTTATAGTATATATATGGCATTCGAAACACAACTGTTGCCCTCCAAGGATTTGCCATACCATGGAAATGAAGCAACTCACATTCTCACTCAAATCATCCCTTCTACTAATATCTCTTATATTTGTCACAACCTCAGTTTCCTTAAAAATTCCAAGGCTGAGTCCAACTGGAGGACAATTTATACATGGTAACTATTGGACACAAGGCCGGCCCAGCGAAGCTTCATCATCAGCATTTGATCCCAAAGATTTTCAGACATTTTACTACAACCAAACACTTGACCATTTCAACTTTAGGTATGATAGCTTCAATACTTTTCAACAAAGATATTTGATCAATTCCAAGCATTGGGGTGGCTCCAATATCAGTGCACCAATACTCGCTTACTTAGGCGCAGAAGAATCAATTGATGTTGATATACCTATTATTGGGTTCCTACCTGAAAACGCCATTCACTTTCAAGCCCTCCAGATATATATAGAGGTACATTCTGTATGAATCTGTTGTAAGACTGAGATTATCGATTAGCTAGCTGTATTATACTTATGTATTATTGGGTCTGAGACTTTAGTCTTTTTTTCTTATCAGCACCGGTACTATGGGGAATCAATCCCATTCGGATCCAGGGAAGTGGCATTTAAAAATGCAAGCACTCTTGGATACTTCAACTCAGCCCAAGCTATAGCAGATTATGCAGAAATACTCATACATGTAAAGAAGCAACTACATGCTGAACATTCTCCGGTCATTGTTATTGGTGGCTCATATGGTGGAAGTGAGTCACTGAATGTACACTTATTGAAATTACAATTGTTACATTAAGGGCTCGTTTGATAACATACATGTATGTTCTTTGACAGTGCTTGCTTCATGGTTTCGCCTAAAGTATCCCCACGTCGCTCTTGGAGCTCTGGCCTCATCAGCTCCAATTCTATACTTTGATGACATAGTTCCTCCAGAAACAGGGTACTACTCCATTGCCACCAAGGATTATCGAGTAATATATTTCTTCCTTAATTTCTTTCCTTCTATAATTATACATAAACTCTTTCCTTCTATAATTATACATAAACTACTGGGGAGGTGTACCCCATACTAGCAATCTAAACATACCAGAGCTAAGCAAATATCCCACTGACTAATATTTTAATTCACAGTTGGTAGGGTCTAACACAAGATACTTTTTGCACGCTACTATTTTAAGTTAATTAATACATAAACAGATTGATTATGGACATACATATGTGTAGGAAGCGAGTGAGACTTGCTACCAAATCATAAAGAAGTCTTGGTCTGAAATTGATAATATTGCATCTAAGCCTGAAGGCCTCTCAAATCTTAGCAAGAAATTCCGAACTTGCAGGTACATCCCCTGATTAGTTTCATATATTGTGCATAATCATTTTTTTCCTTAGAACATAATTAATATATCTGTTCAGGTGATTTTTTTGTGATTTCCCTTTTCTGTTCTTGTTTTGCAATTAACTAGACCGTTGACCAAGTCGTCTGAGCTCAAGGATTACTTGGACTCGATGTATACTAGGGCAGCTCAATACGATCGTCCACCGAATTATCCGGTTACTGTAGTCTGCGGTGGCATTGATGGAGCTTCATCTACAGATGATATTTTGACAAAAATATTTGCAGGTGTGGTTGCTTATACCGGAAACCGGTCATGCTATGTCAACCCGCCCAAAAACCTGACAGAAACAGACGAGGGGTGGGGATGGCAGGTAATTGATCAAATAATTAATTTATTTATCAAGCTGTACTATTTGTTTAGATTATAGTTATATCTGAAAGCCAACCCTAATAATTAATAAATAGACGTCCACGTACATTTGTATTTTTAGAGCAAAAGACACAATACATTCATCAGCTGACTATTCTAAGGGCCCATGGTACATGAGGTCACAGAATTAATTGACAGGCCAGGGAGAATGCCTTCTTCTTGCTTAAGAAATACGTTTGCAATATTTTTTTTATTTTTACCTTTTCTGAAAAGGAATTTGCAATCCAGTCAAAGTTAGGAGTACGTTTGCAATATCTAAGAAGTCATGCATCAGGCCAAATTTCTAAAGAAACAGCCAGCAATTTCCAGGACATTAGTATTGCCTTGATCTTGTTTCACAACATTATTACAGTTTGCATCAGGGCCAAGTGAAATTTGATAAGATTGTTGTTTTATTAATAATTACAAACTTTCATTTACCCTAATTCAAATATGTTTGAAGATGGTTAACCACGATCCACCTATTTGTTTCTTGATCATTTAGACATGTAGCGACATGGTGATTCCCATAAGCGTGAACAACGACACCATGTTTCCACCGTACAAATTTGATGTCGATGAATATATCAATAAATGCAAGGCAACCTATGGCGTCCCTCCCAGGCCTAATTGGGTGACTACATACTTTGGAGGTCATGTATGTAATGCTGTCACTTTCTTATCATTGCTCATAATTAACCTACCCTAATTCTTTTACTTTGCTTAACTCATACGAAATGCATGGATATATATGCTAATATTGATACAAGTGTGCTAAATATGTGATGCAGGACATAAAACTGGGTCTCTCCAGATTTGCTAGCAACATCATTTTCTCCAATGGGCTAAGAGACCCTTACAGTATTGGCGGGTATGTACGGATACGAAGATGACTTCAAAACAAATATAAATGAGTCAAGTTTATCATTTTCATTATCTTGATAAAACAACACGATTCAAGATTAATAGTACTTGACTAAATTTAACATTGTTTTACTCTCATGATAGCGTTTTAGAAGACATATCAGACAGTGTGGTTGCTGTCCATGCAAAAAATGGTATGTATCCTTCCAAATTCATTTGTTTGGAGTACCCCATGTTACGAGTTTTAGGGCAGTACATATTTTCGTTTAACTTTTCAACTACCCAAAATTAAAATTTAATTTTACAGGGTCTCACTGCTTGGATATTCTCACCTCAAACCAGACTACCGATCCAGACTGGCTGGTCAATCAGCGGAAAAGTGAGGTCAAAATCATCAAAGGATGGATAGCTAAATACTATGCTGACCTTCAAGCTCTCCATTAAGAAATACCACGTTAAATACTACAGTTGGACAAATCCAGATTACACCTACCCAAAATTAATATCTCTATGCAAAGAGTAGCTTCTTTTTGGCAAGAGATAACAACAAAGTGAAAGTTCTAAGAAAACAATAATCACCATCTTTTCATTTGTAAATTTCTTTTTAAAAGGATCGACAAGAGTTATAGAAATAATACACTATTGAAGGAAGTCAACATCATGTGTGCCTCTTCAAACTAGGGTTTAGTGCTAGAGTTGTAATAGGAGAAGGTTCTAGATTTCCTAGATAGTTATGTTCGGATTCTATTACCTTTTGTGTACTCTGTAAATCCCTATATATAGGGCTCCTATTATCAATAATACTACTACAATTCTCCCATCAATTCTCTCTGCAATTCCAATTTACTTAAACATGTTATCAGCACGAGCCCTAACCCTAGCCTAAAAGAAAAAGAAAAAAAAAAACAAAACCCTAAACTCCCCTCACCAAAACTGCCACAAGCCCTAGCCGCAAGCTGCTCCCCTCGCTGCAGCCTACAGCCCGTGCTAGCCTCCTGCGCTCCTGCTCACCTCTTTGTAGCCCTGCCCCTGCAGCATCGTCGCACGCCTGCTGCCCCTGCAGCACAGCAGCACACTCGTTCTTGTGCATATTAGCCTATTTGCACGCCCCAAAACATCTTGATCGGGACCTCATATAAAAATCCTTCCTTTATCAAAGTTGTTCATCTCTGTCTCTTCTATCTGACCTCCCAATTTCAGCACTATTGGAGTCTTTTTGAGATCTTTACACCATTTGAAGTGGGAGCTGTTCAGAAGCGAATCTGCTCCGAATTTCAACAAGTTTTAAAGATTAAAGTTCCTGCTTTCTTGTCTTTTAAATTTCATTATTTTCTGCAGGATTTGCAATATACGAACATGAGTTCGATTATTTAATAAGCGGAATTGTGGGATTCATGCTAAATGAACTAAGAGCGTTTGTAATCAATGAACTAAGAGTGTTCATAATAAACAGACTAAGAGCGTTCATAATTAATGAACTAAGAGTGTTCATAATCTTCGGACTAAGAGCGTCCATAAGCATCAATTTTTGACCATATTAAACATCAATGTTTCGGTCTAATCCAAATATTCTTGGAAATTGATTTCTTGGTAGCATAGCTCGGAAATCTTATTATTTTTATTTTTCGTGGAAGTTTAGCTCCGAAACTAATTCGTTTTTCTTTCACCTTTTTTTTAGGATGTCAAACTCGAACATATTTGATTTTGTTCCATTGGATTATGCAGGCAAAAGATACCTAATGTGGGCTCATGATGTTGAGCTCCGCCTTATTGCCCTTGACTTATTGCATACAATCCAAGAGCTTTGTCATAAAGGAACTGCTCCAGACCCTCAAACTGAGATCGACAATTCTAGGGTACTTTCCCTAATGATGCGTCACATGGTTAGGGACCTAAGGTTTGAGTTCATGAATGAGGATAGAGCTATAAAGCGATGGCAAGCTCTTCGTGAACGTTACGGCAACGTTCGTGATTCCATCCCTCCGAATTTAGAAGTAGAATGGAATGATCTTCACTTCTCTGACTTTGATACAGTCATACAATTTTATTCGGAAGCTCTCCGCATCACAGGAATGATGCGCTTCTGTGGCAAGACGATCACAGAAGAACATTTGATTGAGAAAACCCTCATTGTCCTTCCCAGTCTATGCTATGAGGTCCTGTGATTTATTTCGGACTCATATAAATGCAGGACGAATCACAAGCTTTCAATAGCTTATTGAAGCTATGGAAATTACTGAAAGGCAAGGCAACGAGCTTGTGAGAAGAGAAATTGATAGGCTTCGAGATAGCTATCCAGAGCATCATCCTATGGCTAGAGAAAGTCGCCATAGAAGTCATGTCCATATGATCGAAATGCTCATGAAGGTAGTCGCCAAAGGCGACAATCACGCCACCGTAGGAGCTATGACTTTGAGGGACGAAGGGTTGGAAACCTTAGAGCCAACGTTGGCCATAGTCATAATTTTCTAACGCCTTCGGTCCTAGGGACGATGCACATTGCACCAATGCGCCTCAATCAAGGGAGAATCCTCTTCATGGTGTTTATTTCTGATATGGAACGTCTGATCAATGGACCTGAATTTGCAATGTACCTAAGAAGGTAGCCGCATCATGGTGATCAAGACATCGAGTTCAAAAAGACTTTAAATCTGGCGATGAAGACAAAATGCTGCATATTTTTATTTCGAATAGTCTTTTTTTTTTTTCTTCCAAGAATTATGTAATGGCAATTATGCCTTAATCAATAAATGACAATTTTGTATTAACTCTTTCTCAAGTGGCGCATCCAATGAAGTATGTTGTCTAGGAAAGTGATTGAGATTAGCGGTACTTAAGAGAGCCTCGCTCCACCGACATCTCTCTCTACTTCCCTAGTCATATTTGATTGGAGTTACTAAATGGATCGACTGACTACGATTTGTCTAAGTTTGATTTTTATTTTGGATTAGACTTTGGTTAAGAAACTTTGATGTAATCATTGGCTATTAATAAAGTGTCGATTCTTTTACTTAATGTCCTGGACATACCTTAATTCGAACTTTATTATTTGAAAGATATAAAAGCCAATGATTTTCATGTGGAAACACATTGTGAGAATGGACAAAAGTTCCTTTGCATCACCTCTAATGACTACGGACATAAATGAGTATTAGAGAAACTTATGTGTCGCTCTAGTGGGTTGTATGCAACCACTATTCGCATCACTGAACCCAACCATGTCATGAGAGATGACTTATGGGATTCTGACACATATAGGCTTTGGCACGACCGTTTGGAACACCCAGGTCACGATATGATGATACGTATACTTAAGACTTCACACGGACATCCATTTTTCAAAACAAAAAGAAGTAAAAACCGAAATTCGGTCCAAGGAAGGGCACATGCACCACACGGCGCCATCCCTATGCACAACAGGCCATCAATGGCCTGCGTCGCCTACCCCCTGCTGCACAAAGGCTGCTCTTTAGCAAAATTAGGATCGAGACCATCCTATGCAAAGGACCCATCAGAAATATTTCCATTCTTACAAAGAATCCAAAGGGATTCAGTGGACCAATTCAACCAACGTGTGGACTATTTAGATGTCGGTTGATGTGCGGACAAGCTGGTCACGTATCGCGCTATCACCCACTTGTATGCTGCTTATGATGGACTCCTAGCCTAGAACATATGGCTACGGGCTCACTACCCAGATCATCCCATTCAATCAATTTGACTTGATAATGCTAGAGAGTTTGCATCGAAAATTTTCGATGACTATTGCATATCATTGGGTATTGATATCAAATATCATATTCCCATGTACACACCCAATTGGTCTTGCGGAAAAGCCACCATTAAAAGACTACGATGGTAGCCTGGACTTCGGTAATGCGCACCAATATTTCTGCTTGGGTTATGCAATATCGCATGCAGCTATGCTAATTGGTCTACGACTCATAGTAGCCACTCAACTTTTATTTGCGTTACAGCTAGTGACTGGGTTCGAGTCTAATATCTCGTACTTATGCATATTTGAGTATGCGGTTTATGTGCCAATTGCGCCGCCACAGGGCATCAACATGAGTTATTGCAATGAATGCATATATATATATATATATATATATTTGTGTTGGACATAAGTCTCCAACCATAAGTCCACTATGTAGAACCCTTGACAGGCGATCTCTTTTTCGCTGGATTTTCAGATTGTTACTTTGAAGAGACAATCTTCCCATCGTTAGGGGGAGATTAGAACGTCAACGTTCAACAGGAACGACATGAATTGTCGTGGTCTGTCCTCACTTTGTCTCATCTTGATCCCCTAAAAGTGACGAGATCACATATACCTGCTGCAAACATGTCTGCAAGGATTGATGTCCCCATAAAAGGACATGGTGTCACCCAGAGAAGATGGATACGGCACCACTACCATGGATGGTGGTATGGTGACACCACAAAGGTGGCATAATGGCGTCATAGGCCATGGGTTCCGCTAGAGAGCGTAGGAGACCTATAGGTTCGATGGATTCTCGCCCTAGGAAGAGAGTGAGTTTGGCACAACTTGATCCATTGATCATTGATACTCAAAATCCATCTCATGAGAATATTCTGGATTGTGGTTATGTCCAAGAGACATCGTTGGGGGATGCCTCAATGTTAGAACCAATTCCTGACAATATAGAGATCTCTACGAATTACACTAGTGTACATGAAGATGTGGAATTATTGAGACCAATGACATCGAACCTTACTCCATTGAAGAATGCTAATGTAGAGAAAATTGGCCTAAATGGAAAGATGTGATCCAGGTTGAATTGGATTCACTAACGAAGAGGAAGGATTTCGGGCCTGAGATGCCAACACCTCTTAACATAAAACCTGTTGACATTAATAGGTCTTCGTTAGATAGCGTGATGAGAAAAAGAGATGATAATCTCGCCTTATGGCACAAGGTTTCTCACAAAATGCCCTGGAATCGACTACGAGAAGACATATTCTCTCGTAATGGATGTCATTGCACTCCACTACCTTGTCAGTTTGGTAGTTTCTGAATAACTGAACATGCAGCTTATGAATGTGGTCACTACGTATCTCTATGGGGATCTAGATAAGGAATATAATGAAGCGTCTTGTGTACTTCATTTACCCAAATCAAGTGGCTCTTGACCACGAAGCAAGTTTGCAATAAGGGTGAAACGCTCACTAAAGTGACTACTTAATTGGGAAGGGATATGATGAACTATGCCCCTGCGTTTTCATGACAAGTTCTGGATTGGCAATTGTCACGGTTTATGTTGATAAACATAATTGGAACCTTTGAGAGTTAAAGGAAACCGCTGAACACCTGAAATCCGAGTTTGAGATTACCTTGGGATAGGAGAACACGGATTTGTCTAGATTTAGAACTTGTATACCTTGTCAATAAATGCTTTGCATTTTGATAAAGTCAAAGATGCACTCCCATGGTCGTTCGCAGTCTTGACCCTAAGAGGGATACGTTTCGTCCCAGGGATGTTGACGAAGATGTGTTAATTGGCATAAGTGTCTTACTTAAGTGCAATAGGCGCATTATTGTACTTAATATAATTCAAGACCGGACACCTCATTTGTTATGAACTTATGGG
Organism: Rosa lucieae; assembly: GCA_024704745.1. Taxonomy (NCBI): domain Eukaryota; kingdom Viridiplantae; phylum Streptophyta; class Magnoliopsida; order Rosales; family Rosaceae; genus Rosa; species Rosa lucieae. The sequence goes on from JANPXK010000175.1 coordinate 64,130, forward strand.
CTAGATGTAGCCCTGCGCCAACGCAACGCCATTGGACTGGTATAAAGTCAATCTTTTGATACTTGAGAGGTACGATTGATATGGGCTTGTTTTATCCCTACAAAGAGAAAAGAAGTGACGGAAGTATGGGATCAGACCCCACAAGGCAAAATGCCACCTTCCATGATGAAGACGCCAGTGCCGCCGTCCATGGTGGTCGACGTTCTCCTCCTCCCCTTCATCAAAATGACTATGATGTCTTGATGGGTTTTGCTGATGTAGGGTATCTCTTTGACCCTCACAAAGGTCGCTCCCAAACAGGTTATGCCTTTGCCATGGGAAGCACTACGATAGCTTGGAGGTTTACAAAGTAGACCCTTATTGCTACTTACTCAAATCATGTAGAGATTATTGCTCTACATGAAGCTGTGTGAGAATGCATATGGCTAAGGTCTGTAATTAGACACATTCGAGGAACCTGTGGTTTGAAGTCTACCACAAATGAACCTACATGCATTTAAGATATCGTGTGTGTGTGGTGTGTGTGTGTGTGTGTGTGTGTGTGTGTGGTGTGTTTTTTTAATTTCCTAGGTGCATGGAACCCTGTTTCTTTTATTTATGTCTTTCCCTACTTCCTTAGTTGCTCGTGTTTGGCTATTACAATACTGTGTGCTGTTCAATGAACTTTAGTCTACATGTTTGCTTGAATGGATATTATCTAACACGTGTGCTGTCCTGTTTTACTGTGGTAGGTAGAGCTTAATGCATACTATGATTCAAAGATGCTGCTCCCTTTTCTTTGTAGTAGTCAACATTAAAGACTTGAGAAAGTTTGAAAAGTTACATGAATAAGCAATTAGGATGGACTTTAAATGTTTGTCATAAATTGACTTTCAGAAATCGATCTCAGGTAGATGAAATTTGCATAAGAATTGATCTTGTAAAGGAGCAATTTTTCAATCTTGGAATAATGGGAAATGCAAAACAAGCCCTTGCTATAATCATTAATAAACTAGGGGACACTGAAGAGGTACCTCTTGTTTATCGGATATCTGCATTAAACCTAAATAGATTCTTCAGTTATTTCTTGCCAGTTTATTTGATTTTGTTGATGATGACGACACGTTTAATTGTTTACAGGCTGTAGAATTTGTGAGTATGCAACCTGATGATGAACTATGGGAGGAATTGATCCATCAGTGTCTTCATAAACCTGAGACGGTATTTCTATTAGCTAGTCTGTGGTTTTGTTTGTAGTTTGTGCACATGTACGTGGATATATCTACAAGTCCTAATCAAGAAGCTTTGAATTTCTTCTACTAATTGACAGGTCGGCGTGCTATTGGAGCACACTGTTGGAAATCTTAATCCTCTTTATATTGTGAATATGGTTCTTAATGGACTGGAGATTTCTCTGTCAGTTTGATCCTCTTTTAGTTTTACTTTCTTATACTCCTCCTTTCAATCAATGAATTCTTCGTTTTCTAGAAATCCTAGCAGATATCTGTGTTGCTAAAGAGAAAGTAGAAAGCAGCGGACAAGAAATCCACGTGAAAAGAAATTTTGGGAAAACTAATACCTAACAAAGCTAAAAAATTAGCATACCACCTAGATAATTATAGTTTAAATAAGCATAAATATGTATGAGTACTTGAGCAGTGTTATTCGATATTGTAACCCTAATACACTATATTTGTGTCGATAAATTTTTTTTTTTTTAAATTTCTAGGTGTATGAGAAGGTTCAATATGAATGTGTGGGCATTAACATGAGCACATATAAATCAAGTATAGATGCATGCATCTACACATTTAGGTATCAGTAACTATGTTCGAACTTGCGAACCTACCACAACATAAACAAAAGTTAGATGATTGTGTAGGATGGATTTAAATTTGGAGTATTCTTTGAGGTGAAATTTTCATTTACCCTTTGTAATTTACTTTGCAGGCTCAGGGATATGCTAGTCAAAATTATCACCAATTACAGGACTGAAACATCTCTAAAAAATGGGTGCAATGAAATCGTTACGGTACCCTAATGTTCCATATAAATTTGTTGTCTTGCATTTGAATAGAGCACTTTGTGAAAATTCTGATTGTGTAACTGGGGAACATGCTGATATTGTGAACCTCTTGGTCAAATAATACAATGAGGCAAGACATGAAATTTACTTGAGCAGTAAAGAAGATGAGGCACGAGCAAAATGGAATGATGGTAGGACTTCTCAAGTGATTGAGAAATCACCTGGTGTGAGAAGTATGGTGGTTAAATCAAAATCGAAGGGTGGTGCAAGGTGTTGCATGTGTTTCGATCCATTTTCTATATAGAGTGTTAATATCATTGTTTTCTTTTGCTGTCATGCTTGTCACCTGAGTTGTCTTATGGATTCCACCTATACTAGTGGAATGAATAGGAGTGGGATCACTTCCCCGTAATGAGTAACAGATTATGGGTATGATGATAGTGATGTGGATGATGATGATGATGATAGTCCCCAATCGGGTGGCTCTCGCATGTGTTTTATCCCATGTACTATTGCTAGTGAAACTTAGTGATATGTGCACTCATTTGCGCTTGATTTGTTTGCATGCTCATTTATCTTTTTGGGCTAAATACTAGTTAGTACCTTGTGGTTTAGATCCAAAATCAATTCAATCCCTGAATTTCTAATTTCATCAAAAACACCCCTACACTTTTAGTTTTGATCTAATAGGTCCAATTAGTTAATATTATGTTATGGGTTCAAGTTATAGTTGGATTATTTGTTGAAAAATTATTTATTTTTAATAGTAGGACTCACTCCTAATTTGACTATGCGGACCACCTCGACACTACATCATAAAACATAAGCCATATATGAGCCACATTAACAAATTGAATAACTCAATTGTCAGAAAACTAACAAATTGGACATATTAGATCAAAATTGAAAGTGCAGGGGTGTTTTTGATGAAATTGGAAGTTCAGGGACTGAATTGATTTTGGACCTAAACCACAGGGTAGTAATTTGTATTTAGCCCTTTATTTTTTGGGTAAGCTCTGAAGAGGATTGTGGTCATCAGGGCTACTTTCTCAGTGCACAGGCAATTGCATGCACATTTGTTCGAGTCGATATGTAAATTTTATTTTAATCTTTTTTCTTCCTTGAGAGTTGATATGTACCTCAAGTGCTTTGTAAATGGTAGAATTTGTTGGTATGCTACTGTGATGATTTTTAGGAAATGATGGTTGATCGGCAATGAAATTCCGACCTAGGACTATGAAAACTTAGAATTTGTCAATTTGCTGATTGATTACAGTTCTATCAAATCTTGTGCAATACTTGCTTACGGTTCTGTCAAATTATGTGCAATATTTGCTGATTGTACACAAACTTCAATATAATTAAAGTCATCACTTTGAACCAACAAAACATGGTCCTTGAATTTACTCGCTGATTTTTCAATTAGAACTTTCATATACATAGATAGTTTGTTATAGGTCCAAGAAACTAAAAATTTTACCTATTTCTCTGGCCGATACATCTTAACTATGGCAATTTGTTATATGGTGCCTTATCATAAGTTGGTGTGTAGTTATTGAATCCGACATCTAGACTTCCCTTGATCAAACTTTTTTCTTGTGGAGAAATTGTAGACAATTTTTCTTTCACCAACTCTTTATCTCCATACACAAATGGACCATAAACAGTCTTGAGTTGAAGTCGAAAAGTCTGTTATGCTGCCGCTTTATCTTCCTGCGATTCTGAAGAAGGCACAAAGTTTCTTGAAACAAGGACGATTCCAATTTCACCCTTTTGCTTTGCTTGGTAATTTTCTTTGTAAAGCTTAGCCGTGGTGGCATGAGCAAGAATTGGTTGTGGGCTACAATGTAAGGTTTTGTGAATGAATTATGAGCAAATTTTAAATGGACCTACTGGGACGAAACGTTGCTATGCAGATCCAAACATACAAAAATCATCATGAAGTGAACCTTCCTCGGTGGGGGGATCCCGGTTTCATATCGTGAACAGCAAGAATTGATGGCTCATTGATTGTGAACTAATTTTTAACTCTGTCTCCAAATAATTTGAAGTGCAGCTCACTGTAGTCTCCAAAATGATTCATGAAAGAGAGAACATGTGACATGTATATGAAGTTAGTCAACTGTTACCGAAATTAGTGTATTGATGCATATTGTACTTGAGGACTAGCAAACCATGAGGTTAAATATATTTTTCCAAATCATCCATGTAGAAGGAGAAAGATGTAGAAATATTGGTTCCATGAAAGTGCTTGGGATTAATTTAAGATCTAACGTTTAAAGCTTATGTAAACGAGCGGTTCAAGTAACCATCGTATTTCTCTTCTAGAGATTGTGTCAAGTCAAAGTGCAGAATTGTCACGAAAATTCATTAGGACACAAAATTATATTGATCCATTAATTTATGCAGCTAACACAAAAACTACTTAATTTTTGGGATTCATAAATTGTAACTTCAATTCTTACCATTTCTAATCAATTTGTCAATCAAACAGTTATAGTGATCAATATTTTATTGGATAATTCCGCCACTTAAGCTTCCCACCGCATGAGAGTATCACATAAACTTATAACATGTTTATTTAGTTGGAATAAGTATGGAGACCAAGGGGGGACTAGGTATTACTTATTAGGAATGGATCCACCACAATAAAACTTTTCTACCAAAAATATCTTTAGGTATTTCAATTAACAAAGATTTTTATCACTTCTATACATATAATTTATTTTTCTTTCTATATTATTTTTTATTCTTTACATACCAACTACATATACACTTTGATAAAAAAAAAAAAAAAAACTACATATACACCGTATAAGAATAAGACTTTCAGATATGTAACTAGATCTATCAACTATGATCAGCATATATTAAAGAATAATTCTTATATAACTTTTCCGAGCTTTGATGTTATGTAAACTAAGATTTTGGTCACTTATCAAGTAGGGTCGTTTTAATAATCATATTAATTTTGATTCCGATCATGGATAAATTGTAAACAATATCGCTTATGGTTAATAAACAGCATAATCAAAATGATTCATTTCGATACCAGTGTCTTTTCTCTCCCACTCAAGTTGTATATGATGCATGAATTTCTCCATTCCAAATAAGTGAATGTGTCATTATAAAAGATGAGCCGGAGTTTGTCAAACAGTTAGTAAAATAAAGCAAAAGGCCATTAAAATGGACCAAGTTACTTACTTGGTAGAATCCTACTCTAAGAGACGAAGAATCTGTACGTAAGAATCTACTGCAAGGTCTTTTGTAGTACTAATATCTTCCTGGATTATTTCACAAATTAAATATATATGAGAAATGAAAATTTAGAAAGGATGGTGTAAATATGTTAAAGTTGTTTAGACTTTCCACAGATCAATTGATCACCTTGTGTCACCATCAATTGCTATAGAGAATTGTCGACGTAGTTTTGAATTCTAAATCTAATTGAAAATGTTGGTTTTTATTTTAGAATTTGATGAATTATAGACATGATAAAGTTAAGGGAGAGGTCTTAGTAAGCCATTTAGAATTGTGCTTATTCTTGTCAAAGATTCGTTATGTGTTCATCCATCAGTCATCCTATATTCAAGTTCATCCATCAGTCATCCTATATTACTTGAATAAAACACTCTCCTAATTATAGCCACGAGAGAAAAAGGAGGGATAACTTCAATCGTTTTGTGGGTGGTGCAGGTATTACATCTCTGTCTACTACAAATTAATAACTAGAGATACTAATCGAGAGGTCGATCGGTCATCCTTTTGCATGAGAACAGGTATGCTTTTCTAGCTGAAGAGAATACCCATTTTGCCAATGACATTTCTGACACTAATATTGCTGACCTGGTAATGGTCTTGTGACTTTTATTTGATATTATGTAAATTGCTTATACTTTACTACGCAATTCTATAGTACATACCTGTATGGCACAAATACACGTACTCATTGAAGCAGCGTTCCATGGAAAAGGGTCTACAATAGAATTTGAGTTCAAAATAATTTGCCATGTTTGCAGCCTAACTCATTGCATCTACCGTTATTTGATCCATACCCTAACCTAGTTAATTCTTTTATTTTATTTTTTTTGGTATTCCGGATTCAACCCTATGAAAGGGTCTGTGAAACATAACTGGATCATGTGCTAGATGTATCTTTTTCTGGTGGATTATCTAGAAACCAAATAGATATTTAAGTGGCATGGTCATGAATGTCGAAAAGGAATTGAAGGACTTTTGAACACCATATATATAAGGTAATTACTTAAAGAAAAGGAAACATAAATAGTGAAAGCAAGATAGATAGTTTCCATTTTAAGTGTCAAGACTGGGCCACTCGAATCTGGATCATTGAATCTTCAATGGTTGGTCCTCAAACTTGAACCAGAAGAATAGTTGCGTACATCACGAAGAAAAAGACTTGTAAATGAATAATTAAAGTGTAAAAACAAAGTCATCCCAATGGTACGTAGTGGAGTTATAACTTCGATCCTAGTAGAAAATAAATAAGAAAAACAAAAACAAAGAAATTTGTCGATGACCTTCTGGAAGTGGTAGATCGAGCTTGTTTTCTAATCATAATCAACCTACAAAATGTCTCCATCGTAGTTTAGGATTGAGAAAAGACATGTGTTTCTCATAAACAAATGGGGAAGGTCTTAAGATGAATCTGGATTTCCCATTTGGTTAATTTTCTTTTTCCTGGTCTGACACAATTCTTCTTCTATTGATACATCCACAAGTTTAAATTTGTTGTAGGAGGGCATCCCATCAACTAAACTGGGTCCCATAATTTTCTTTTTCCTACTTTAACGTAATTCTTCTTCCATTGCTTCTATTCATACCTCCACATGTCTAGATTTGTTCAAAGATACCCCACTAACCAAACTGAGTCCCATAATTTTCTTTTTTCTGCTTTAGCATAATTTCTCTTTGGTTAGTTCTATAGTTCTATTCATACCTCCCACATGTTTAAATTTATTGCAGAAGGACATTCTACCAACCAAACTGAATCTCGTAATTAACTTTCAATTGTCATGGCATGAAACACTATTTTTTACAGGAATTTGCATCCTTTAGTTTTCAACCTTTTTTTTTCTGTGGATTTTGATTCTCTACTTTCTAGATGTTCATGAAATTCCCACAGAAATTGCTGTTTTGGGGATTTTTTTTCTCAACTGTTTTGGTGAATAATTAGAAGATGATTATGGCTAGTGGCTAGTATTTGATTAGACTATGATTGTGTACCAATTGACCAAGGAAAATGATAACCTTTCCTAATTTTGGAGTATGACCCGTAATTTTAGAATGGAAAATGATTGTTAGCTTTAATGAGACTTAAGATTTGTGACTTTAATTTTATGTGTCATATTATGTCATATACACACATGGCTTTAATCTTAGCTTAAAAAAAAAACCAACATAATCTAGAGCCAGTGGATTTTGGAAGGATAAGATGGTTTTTTTTTTTTTTTTTAATATTCCATGGCATGATTTGGCAAATAGGTGATGTTGGTTTTTTTTTTCTTTTCTATACACACTTGCTTAGATTTATAACAATTTTTTTCTTTAACCAAGAATAGAAAATATTCCATATAATTAGATCAATAGATTTGCATAACACAAGTATATAAATTCGAAGTTTGCTGGGTTCCTGTAAATTATGAAAGTATAATGTGAAAAATACATATTCATAGGAATGTCGGATTGAACGTTAGATTTGAGTTTATTATTCTTTTGTTTGTTATTTTTTTCTTGGATTTAGATTGTAGATGATAATTAATGACTGTCTCTAACATGGAATATTTTCTCATCTCTTAATTTGGACATATGTATTTTTTAAATTAAATTAAATTTTTTATTTTATTAAATATACAACTCATATACAGTAAGAGAGTTTCTATTCATACCTCTAAAATTGGTATTTGGACCTCTCCACTTAATAGACCTCGAATTTACTTTTATAAATAACCAATATGCTATCCACACCTCCCAAATTTTTTCAAAATGCCCATCATCCAATAAAATCAATAAAAGTCTTCTTTTCTTTTTAGATTTTTTTTTTAATTATTTGGTAGGGTGTGCCAAATCTTGTAGTAGTGCAAGACAAGGATGACACGTGTGAGCCCCACTAGCAAGCTATCGTGGTGGACTCATCCCTTCAAAAAATTAATTTAATATCGTGTGGACCATTGGCCCACGTATCATATTCTATTCATACCTCTAAAATGGGTAGATAGATCTCCTTCAAATTTTGAACAATTCATAATTCTATTTTACCTTTAAAAAAAAAAAAAATCTCCAGGTGGTAGTCTCTCTTTTTCAAATAATTTTGTCATTTCTATTTTGTTTCTTTCATTCCATATGTAATGTTTAGTCTTTTTTCCATGATCATGTGCATGTGACATTGACGAGTCCTATCAAAAGCTAGCTAGGTACTGTAGAACATATGAATATGCATAATCATCTTATCATTGTTCAAAGGTCAAACATAAATCCTCATATTTCTACTAGATAACGAGGTACAAATTTCTATGTAGAAAACTGACAAAAAAAAAAATTAAAAACCTTAAAATTTCTATGTACTTTTCTTATTGTATATCGTCTTCATGGTTGTTACATTTTCTAGATCTCATTTCTTCAGGGTAGTCAAAATGTCCTTCGGTTACATCACACTATTTGTCATGTTCACCAACATTGCATATTCTTCCTTAGATAATATCCCAACATAAGAATGACCATGAAGGGATTGAGAATGAGGATGATTATGTACTCCGCATGTCGCCTCCAACATCCATTCATTTCCAACAATATTTAGGCCCCTTAATGCAAATGGACAGCCACATTTTTTTGTACCACTAGCCCTTGGGCGCTTTTTCTTTTTACTAGACCCGTCATCTTTTTCCTTGCTCTCTACATTAAGCTTTTTAGTATTGGTGCTGGATTTCACAACACGCTTATAGTCACCACCCCGTTGACAACAAAATCTCAATTTAGGTCTTTTTTTCTTATTTCCAACAGCACCTGTATCTCTGAATGATAATTAATCACCATATTATTCTTCCTACCAACAGAACGGACCCATTGAAGTAATGCACCTTTGCTTTTGAAAATCTGCACAAACCATATATATATCATTTAGACTTTTGCATACAACTCTTAGTCCAAATAATTCTATATATACCCTATATACATGTATATTGCAAGCTCTGCAAACAAACAACTCTATAATCACATATATAAATCATTTGGACTTTTGCATACAATTCAATAACTCGATCTATACGAGAAGGCTTACCTACATAATCTCTAAACGAGAAGACTTACCTACATAATCTACAACCAATTTAATTACTACAAGGCATCTATGCAAGCTCTGCAAACAACTAACTAATTACCATCAAAGGTGCTAGCCTTGTTATATAGCCATCTGATATGCCCATCATTTTGCTTTAATGTTCATCAAACATACAATTAAGCGACTGAGAGCCTAGCAATGATGGGATTTATATTCTGTATACTAAATCACTATTTTTTTTACCTAATATATGGCATGTGTTACATGTGAATGAATAAGAAATAAAGAGAATTATATATATATATATATATATATATATATATATATAGACACACACACACACACTAGCCCCTTAACATGTGCTCTGCACATGTCAATTGGTTTTTATTTTTTTACTTTTTTAAATTAAAAAAGTGTTTCTCTCTTAATTTTAGGGAAGCTTCTCATTTTTTCATGGGAGGTATTGCAAATTTTTCAAATATGATATAGTGTATTGACTATCTTATCCTCATATAGAAATAATTTATTTATTAATATTTATTATGTGAGCGCATATATGGTAGTTCAAAAATTTAACCATTCCCTAAAGAATTTGTTTAATTATATAAGATATATATATATATATATATATATATATATACAGGGCCCTTCCTCTAAGGGATCCCTTTTTTTGGTATTTTATAGGGATAGGCATTTTACCAACTTTGGGATCATATTTTCACATCTCAACCGTTCAGTTTTTAGGTCCTAATGTGTAGATCACTTCTGCAAAATTTCAGCCAATTTGATGATCGTTAAAGCACCCAAAACTGCAATTTACCATTATAAACACGAACGGTTCCGGTTCGACAGATTCGGTCCGTTCGTGTAAATTACAGTTTTGGATGCCTTAACGATCACCGATTTTGCTGAAAATTTGTAGAAGTGATCTACACATTAGGACCTAAAAACTGAACGGTTAAGATGTGAAAATATGATCCAAAAGTTGGTAAAATGCCTATCCCTATAAAATACCAAAAAAAGGGATCCCTCATTGGAAGGCTTCTATATATATATGATTTACACTTTTGCACATACAATTGTGAATAATATTCAACGTCACTCGCCTGATTAGTTGTAAATTGCTTGGTATAGTCTTTTGCGGACTCCAATCTAACCCCACTTTGACTAGATTCATTGTGTTCTTGTTGTTGTTCCTGAAAGTAAATAAACTTTGATAAAAAAAAGCCAAGAGGAGAAGAATGAATGACCAAAAATAGCTAATTACAATACTTGGTAAAATTTTGAAACTAGTAGAGACCAAATAATTCTTTGTTTTAAATTCTCACAATTTGATATCAGTGTGTTTAGAATGCTGGTGTGCAAATTCTAACTATATATCTGGGTTGGCTAGGTGCCATTCTAACTATCATAGTTTGGCTTTTGTTTTATTTTGATTTATGTTATGCTTTCTTACTATGTTTCTTCTAGCCTTCTGGTCTTTGTGTACTGCTATTGTAACCAAAAAAAAAAAAATAGTCTACCATGCTCTTCAGTCTATTAAAGTATAGTTATAAGAGAATTGAAGTGGAAACAGGAAACAAACAAATCCAACAATTAGATAGTTAGATAGCACAATAGCACCAACCTTTCAGGCCATTCAAAGATAGCACCAAAAATCCTACAATTATAGAAGAGTAATTAAATAAAAGGCCATTCAAAGTAAGATCAAACACAACCTGGACTCCCTAAGGACAAATACGAATCCTTTTTTCCAATGGCCTGCACAAAAAAATATGGTGCCAAATCGAACCATTTAATCAAACCAAGAACCAAATTCCAACTTTAATTATGAAGTGGATGCTTCTAGTTTTGATTACAGTAGTACTAATCGAGAACGTCATACATGTAATCAAGTTGCAGAACCAAAATTCCAATTTTCTCAAATGGATGATTCTAGTTTTTAGTAGCACTAATCAAGAAACCAAAGTTAGACATTAGTACGATATAATGGTTTGTGATTTTAGGGTTTGTGTTGGAGGGGAAGATTTTCTCCAAGTTGAAAACTACTAGATGTAAGAAGAGTCCTTTTTTATTTTTTTATCCCTCCCATCTTTTGTGCCCTTGGTGGTAATTTGACATGGGTTGACAAAGTCAACTATTACTTGAAAAAAAAAAATAGAGGTCTAAGGGCTAGTTTGGGATTGCTATGACTTTTAAAAAAAACTGCTGCTGCTGTGTTGTGAGAATAATCAGCTGTGAATTAAAATAGTTTTGTGTTTGGTAAATAATATTTTTAAAAGTGATGTCAATACATAAAACAACTTCAGAACGTGTTTTGATCCATAGCAGCTTCTAAAAATAACTTTTGTGCTGCTTCTAAAATCTGCTGCCAATGACATATAATTTTCAATTAAAGCTGCTTTTTATTTATTTATCAAACACAATAAAATCTAAAATTTTAAACAAAACCTGATTTTTTTAAAAGCGAAGTAATCCTAAACGGGGCCTAAGTGAAGCAATCTAAAATTTTAGTTTGTGTGGTAGTATTCTTTACAAAGGAAGGATGACTCTTCATCTTTTTGATGTGGCTAAGATTCTAAACAGTTAACATCTAAGCTACACTTTTCCAACAATCTCCGCAAAAGTGGCGAATGGGTCTCACACACAGGGGTCTAACAATGCCAATATTCCCCTCACTTTAGCCACCCAATAAAGGTGTATGGGTGTTGTTGGTGACGAAAAATTTCAAAGGGAAATTTGACTCACCAATGAATGCAGACTGGAGCAAGAGCTGACCCAGACTGGAGCAAGAGCTGACCAGGGATGATTGAAAAGCTTCCTTCATCGTTGACTTGGAGTTAACCACCGGCGCAAAGGAGAGAGGGGGTACCTGCAGAAAACCCTCCGACGCTCAAGTTAGAAACTGTTTGAGTTGTATGTAATAGAAAGAGTCATAATTCGATATCTTACTTGGTCATCGTGCCCCCTATTTATAGGTGAGAGAGTGCTTGCACCAAAAGTCGCTTTTAATATCACCTTAATACATGTACTTATTATCGCCATCATGCTGCATTAATAACCTGATTTATGATTGCCATCACGCCGCATTATTTATGATCGTCATCATGCCGCATTATTTATGATTGCCATCATGCTACGTTTAATAGCCTCCTTCATTGTAGCATTTACAATGGTAGTTATCATCGTATTCATGATCGTCATTACTCGCACACTTATGACGACGTTTGATTGTCATGAAGGTGGTTCAAAGTGGTTGATTACCCCTACAGGTTTTAATTCAAAAAAATGTGTGTGTGGTACCCTTTCTTATATCTCAAGGATGACTCTTCACTATTCTAATGTGAGATTCCAAAGGGATCAAAGAGGCGGGCCTGCGCGCCCTATTTGAGACTACTAAGGCAGGCGGTGGACTCTTTCATTAGGGAAGGGAAGAAGGGGCTTAAGTAAACAGCAGTTTTAATTGCATCAGCCCAAAACATCTTTGGCAAACCTGCATCTATCCTTGCTAAGCCAGATTTTCCCAATATTCAATTAATGTTAGCCATTTTTTAGTCAAATTTTAGCAAAAGTAGCTAAAAAGTCATTTTGACTAGCTACTTTTAAAATACGACCGCATCAGTTCTCTATATTTTAGCTATTTTTGAGTTTATATTATTTATCTAATTAAGAAAAAGTAGTTTAAATGTATTTATAAATTGCATATAATAACTTAAATGTGTTAAAGGGAAAGCGCATTATGTGCCTTTATCAAATAAACAGACGAAGAGGGAATCAAGGAATTGCAATCACATCACAATCAGTATTTACTATCATTATTGTAATTGATGTTAATCGATATTTCCATTGTAATTTCATCCCTATATAAAGATTGAGACCTTCCTATGCTAAAGATACAAAACAAAACATTCAATTCTTACAAAGGATACAACAAATGATACAAGGAGATATATGTGGACCTATCCATCCAGAATGCAGACCATTCAAGTACTTTATGGTTCTGGTGGATGCTTCGACACGCTGGTCACATGTCGCTTTATTGTTCACAAGAAATGCTGCATTTGCAAAACTCCTAGCATAGATTATACGTTTAAGGGTTCACCACCCTGATCACCCTATCAAGTCTATAAGGGTTGATAATGCTGGAGAGTTTATATCAAAAGCATTTGATGATTATTGCATGTCTATTGGGATCAATGTAGAGCATCCTGTACCCCATGTGCATACACAAAATGGTCTCGTAGAAGCCACCATCAAAAGGCTGTAATGGTGGCTAGGACATTGGTTATGCGCACCAACCTGCCTATATCTTCATGGGGTTATGCAATATTGCACGCAGCTTTACTTATTTGTTTCAAACCCACTACTAGCCAACCACTTTCTGCGTACCAGTTGGTAACTGGATATGAGCCTGACATTTCACACTTCCGCATATTTGATTGCGCCCCCACAGATCACCAAAATGGGTCCTCAGAGACGATTAAGTATTTATGTTGGATACGAATCTCCAACGATTATCTGCTACTTGGAACCCTTGACAGGAGATCTCTTTACCGCTAGATTTGCTGATTGTCACTTTGATGAGACAGTCTTCCAGTCGTTAGGGGGAGATAGGAAAAAGGATTTTCCAAGGGAACGACAAGAATTATCGTGGTTTATCCCTACTCTGTCTCATTTTGATCCCCGCACTTCACAAAGTGAAAGTGAAGTGAAAAGAATAATCGATCTTCAGAACATAGCAGATTAGATGCCTGATACATTTACTGATATCGGAAAAGTGACGAGATCACATATACCAGCTGCAAATGTGCCTGCAAGGTTAGAAGTCCCCAACAAGGGGCACGGTGCCGCAGATAGGGGCACTGCAACCACACTTAGTAGAGGTGTGGTTGAGGCCGTGGCTCCCCAAAGGAAGAGGGGGAGTCCACAGATTGACACTCACCCAAGGAAGAAGAGGGCGAGTAAGGCACAAACCGATCCATTAATCATCAATGTAGAGAATCTCTCTCATGAGCTGATTATAGTTATGTCCATGAATCAATACTGGAGGACGCTCTGATGTTTGAAATGATTCCAGAGAACAGAGAAATATCAATGGATTATGAGAATGCGTATGAGTTGATAGAAAGATCTTCCATACACATTGATGATGTATTTGCATACACTGTTGCTCAAGAAATCATAGAGCACGATGATATCGAACCATGCTCTGTTGCAGAATGTCAACAAAGAGCAGATTGACCTAAATAGAAAGAAGCAATCCAGGCAGAACTAGATTCTTTGTCAAAGAGACATGTATTTGGTCCGGTAGTGCTAACCTCACTAAGTGTAAAGCCTGTAGGACATAAATGGGTCTTTGTTAGAAAGCGTAATGAGAAGAACGAAATCCTGAGGTACAAGGCTCACCTTGTGGCCCAAGGTTTCTCACAACTCCCTAGAATTAACTACGAGGAGACATACTCTCCCGTAATGGACGTTATAACTTTCCACTACTTAGTTAGTGTGGTAGTTTCCGAAGGACTGGAAATGCAGCTCATGGATGTGGTTACTGCATATCTCTATGGAGATCTTGATTCAGAGATATATATGAAAGTGCTTGATGACCTTACATTACCTAAGTCAAGTGACTCTAAACCACGGAGTGCGTTTGCAATTAGGTTGAAACGCTCACTTTACAAATTAAAACAATCCAGACGGATGTGGTATACCCGTCTAGGTGACTACTTGATTGGGAAGGGATATAAGAACGATGAATTGTGCCCCTACGTATTCATAAAGAAAACAAGTTCCGGATTTGCAATTGTAGTTGTATATGTCGATGATATGAACATAATAGGTAGTCTTGATGAAATAAGAGAAACTGCTAGCTACTTGAAATCTGAATTTAAGATGAAGGATCTTGGGAAAACTCGATTCTGTCTAGGCTTTGAACTAGAACACCGACTTTGTGGAATACTAATCCACCAGTCTGCGTATGTCCAAAAGATGCTCAGACGATTTAACATGGACAAAGCACATCCTGCTAGCACTCCCATGATCGGTAGAAGTTTGGATGCAAGGAAAGATCCATTTCGTCCAAAGGAAGATGACGAAGAGGTGTTGGGAGCTAAAATTTCCTATCTAAGTGCAATAAGCGCATCATTGTACTTAGCCCAATGTACTCGACCAGACATTGCATTTTCAGAGAACTTGTTAGCTAGATTTAGCGCAGCGCCAACGCAACGTCACTGAAATGGTATCAAGAATATTTTTCGATACCTAAAAGGAACTATTGACTTGGGACTGTTCTTTCCCTACAGAGAGACAAGAGGGACCACAGATGAAACTGCAATCCCTAAAGGAAATGTAGATGGCAAAAGCGCCACTCGCTACACCGAAACGCCAAATGACGTTTTGGTTGGTTTTGCTGATGCTAGCTACCTCTCTGACCCACATAAAGGTCGTTCCCAAACTGGTTATGTATTTACCATTGGGAACACAGGGATATCTTGGAGATCAACCAAGCAAACCCTTGTGACTACCTCCTCGAACCACTCAGAGATCATTGCTCTACATGAGGCGGTTCGTGAGTGTGTATGGTTAAGAGCTATCATTACATATATTCGAGGGACTAGTGGTTTGAGTTCTACCATTGAAGAGCCTACTTGCATTTATGAAGATAATGCAGCTTGCATCGAACAGATGAAGCTAGAATATATCAATGGTGATAATACAAAACACATATCGCCAAAGTTTTTCTACAATCAGCAACGACAGGCCTCCTCAAAATTGAAGTGAATCAAGTATGGTATGAGGAGAATGTGGTAGATTTGTTCACCAAATCATTGCCTAAGGCCATATTTGAGAAACATGTGAAAAACATAGGAATGCGAAGACTTTCCAAACTCTCTTGATTAATGTAAGGATCAGGGGGAGGTGTAGACGTCAAGGGAAGTCTAATACACACATGTCATCCTCAAATGTAAAAGGTGCATTGTGTTTTTTTCCTTCGACCAAGGTGTATTTTTTGTCCCACAAGGTTTTTATCGTTACTTGGCAAGGTTTTTAGTGAGGCAACAACTCATGCACAATTTTGTCTTTGACTTGGCACAATTAGGAGTGTTAAAGGAAAAACACATTATGTGCTTTCGTCAAAGAGACAGATGAAGAGGGAATCAAGGAATTGCAATCACATCACAATAAGTAGTTACTATCATTATTGTAATTGATATTAATCGATATTTCCATTGTAATTTCATCCCTAAATAAAGGGGCTATGAAATGAAATGAGTAGACCAATTTCAATTCTCATTTTTATTTTTACAAAATAAATGTTTTAAATTAATAAAAATATTAAATAGCCTTATCTTGCTCTCTATATTTAAAATCAAAATAACTAAAAGTAAAAATATGGTCATGTAAGAGTGTGGTACAGCTGCTAAAATTGATAAAAAAAAATGAAACATGTTTTTCAAAATAATTAAGCAATTAAGATAGAAAATTGGCTTAAAATATCTCATGTGCGCGTTTATGACAGTTGTGTCGCTTTAGAATGCAATTATTGTTATGCTGCTAACGCAATTACCGTTATGCTGCTAAAAGATGCAGATTGGGGTGTTCGTATATAAGTAATCAATCAATTTTGGTTTCTAAACTAATCAACCGTCGACATGTCAATTCTTACCAGCCCAGCTCTTGTTTGTTTTATAATTGAATTCCTAACATACGTACCCATCCAATCAACTTTTAATTATGAATTGTTCTGAAAATATCATCTAATTAATTTTACACGATCAGCTCACCACTAAAATTCAAACTAGTGTATTTTTTTTAAATAAAAATTCAAACTAGTGTATTTTTTTTAAATAAAAATTCAAACTAGTGTATAAAGTATAAACAATTAGTCACATGGATGAATTATATGATATGGTCCCTCTATGAACTATTCTTTTTTTTTTTTGTTGAAGCAAATACATTAACTTATCTTTTTATCCCTATGGTCCAAGTCAATAAATCCAAATACAATTTTTTCCATTTGTTGAGATCTTGTAGTATATATATGGCATTCGAAACACAACTGCTGCCCTCCAAGGATTTGCCATACCATGGAAATGAAGCGACTGACATTCTCACTCCAATCATCCCTTCTAGTAATATCTCTTATATTTGTCACAACCTCAGTTTCCTTAAAAATTCCAAGGCTGAGTCCAACTGGAGGGCAATTTATACATGGTAACTATTGGACACAAAGCCGACCCAGCGAAGCTTCATCACCTGCATTTGATCCCAAAGATTTTCAGACATTTTATTACAACCAAACTCTTGACCATTTCAACTTTAGGTATGATAGCTTCAATACTTTTCAACAAAGATATTTGATCAATTCCAAGCATTGGGGTGGCTTCAATATCAGTGCACCAATTCTCGCTTACTTAGGCGCAGAAGAGTCAATTGATGTTGATATACCTATTATTGGGTTCCTACCTGAAAACGCCATTCACTTTCAAGCCCTCCAGATATATATAGAGGTACATTCTGTATGAATCTGTTGTAAGACTGAGATTATCGATTAGCTAGCTGTATTATACTTATGAATTATTGGGTCTGAGACTTTAGTCTTTTTTTCTTGTCAGCACCGGTACTATGGGGAATCAATCCCATTCGGATCCAGGGAAGTGGCATTTAAAAATGCAAGCACTCTTGGATACTTCAACTCAGCCCAAGCTATAGCAGATTATGCAGAAATTCTCATACATGTAAAGAAGCAACTACATGCTGAACATTCTCCGGTCATTGTTATTGGTGGCTCATATGGTGGAAGTGAGTCACTAAGTGTACACTTGTTGAAATTACAACTGTTACATTAAGGGCTCGTTTGATAACATATACGTATGTTCTTTGACAGTGCTTGCTTCATGGTTTCGACTAAAGTATCCCCACGTCGCTCTTGGAGCTCTGGCCTCATCAGCTCCAATTCTATACTTCGATGACATTGTTCCTCCAGAAACAGGATACTACTCCATTGTCACCAAGGATTTTCAAGTAATATATTTCTTCCTTAATTTCTTTCCTTCTATAAGTATACATAAACTTCTAGCCAGGTGTACCCCTTACTGGCAATCTGAACGTACCAGAGCTAAGCAAAAATCCCACTGACCAATCGTTTAATTCACAGTTGGCTAGGGTCTAACACAAGATAATTTTTGCACGGTACTATTTTCAGTTAATTAGTACATAAACGGTACCTAATTTTAATTGATTATGGACAGGAAGCGAGTGAGACTTGCTACCAAATCATAAAAAAGTCTTGGTCTGAAATTGATAATATTGCTTCTAAGCGTGAAGGCCTCTCAAGTCTTAGCAAGAAATTCCAAACTTGCAGGTACATCCCTTGATAAGTTTCATTTATTGTAATGTGTATAATCATTTTTTTCCTAAAAACCTAATTAGTGAATAATAATAATATATTCAGGTGATTATTTTTGTGATTTCCCTTTTGCGTTCTTGTTTTGCTATTAACTAGACCGTTGACCAAGTCGTCTGAGCTCAAGGACTACTTGAAGTCGATGTATGCTAGGGCAGCTCAATATGATCGTCCACCGAAATATCCGGTTACTGTAGTCTGCGGTGGCATTGATGGAGCTTCATCTACAGGTGATATTTTGACAAAAATATTTGCAGGTGTGGTTGCATATACCGGAAACCGGTCATGCTATGTCAACCGGCCCAGAAACCTAACAGAAACAGACGTGGGGTGGCGATGGCAGGTAATTGATCAAATAATTAATTTATTTATCAAGCTGTACTGTTTGTTTAGATAATAGCTATATCTGAAAGTCAACCCTAATACATAGACGTCCACGTACATTTGTATTTTTAGAGCTTATATTCATCATGCTGACTATTCTAAGGGCCATGGTACATGATGAAAAGCTAGCTAGCTTTGAGGTCACAGAATTGACAGGCCAGGGAGAATGCTTCTTCTTGCATAAGAAATGCGTTTGCAATATTTTTTTAATTTTCATCTTTTCTGAAAAGGGATTTGCAATCCATTCTAAGTTGGGACTACGTTTGCAATATCTAAGAAGTCATGCATCAGGCCGAGTTACTAAAGAAACAGCTAGCAATTTCCGGCCCATTAGTATTGCCTTGATCTTGTTTCACAACGTTATTATGGTTTGCATCAAGGCCAAGTTTCTAACAACTTGTGAAATTTGATAAGATTGTTGTTTTATTAGTAATTACAAACTTTCATTTCCTAATTCAAATATGTTTGAAGGTGGTTAACCACGATCCGCCTGCCTAATGTTTCTTGATTATTTAGACATGTAGCGACTTGGTGATTCCCATAAGCGTGAACAACGACACCATGTTTCCACCGTACAAATTTGATGTCGATGAATATATCAATAAATGCAAGGCAACCTATGGCGTCCCTCCCAGACCTAATTGGGTGACTACATACTTTGGAGGCCATGTATGTAATGCTGTTACTTTCTTATCATTACTCATAACCTATCCTGGCCTCGTTTGGTTCGCGGAAAGTAAGCATCAGGAAAGGAAAGTTGTTCATTTTCTGTGTTTGGGATGCAAAAGGAAAGGAAATACTTTCCTGAAGCAAAGGAAAATTGGGGGGGGGGGGGGGGGGGGGGAATGGTTCCTTCCATACTCCAAAGGAATCACTTTTCTCTATTCTTTCCTTGCCTTTATTAGTCACAACATATTATTTTATTCCATTAATTACATACTTTTTAACAACTTTCTGGATAACTTTCCTTACATTACCAAACATCAGAATGGAAAGTTCTTCGGAAAGTTCATTTCCCTTCCCATGGAAAAGACAAAGGAACTATTTTCCTTTCCGCGAACCAAACGAGGCCTAATTCTTTTAATTACTTTGCTTAATTCATACGAAATGCATGGATATATATGCTAATATTGATACAAGTGTGCTAAATATGTGATGCAGGACATAAAACTGAGTCTCTCCAGATTTGCTAGCAACATCATTTTCTCCAATGGGCTAAGAGACCCTTACAGTATTGGCGGGTATGTATGGATACGAAGATGATTTCAAAACAAATATAAATGAGTCAAGTTTATCATTTTCATTATCTTGATAAAACAACACGATTCAAGATTAATAGTACTCGACTAAATTTAACATTGTTTAATTTACTCTCATGATAGCGTTTTGGAAGACATATCAGACAGTGTGGTTGCTGTCCATGCAAAAAATGGTATGTATCCTTCCAAATTCATTTGTTTGGAGTACCCCATGTTACGAGTTTTAGGGCAATACATATTTTCCTTTAACTTTTCAACTACCCAAAATTAAATTTTACTTTTACAGGGTCTCACTGCTTGGATATTCTCACCTCAAACCAGACTACCGATCCAGACTGGCTGGTCAATCAGCGGAAAAGTGAGGTCAAAATCATCAAAGGATGGATAGCTAAATACTATGCTGACCTTCAAGCTCTCCAATAAGAAATACCACGTTAAATACTATAGTTGGACAATTCCAGATTACACCTACCCAAAATTAATATCTCTATGCAAACAAGTATCTTCTTGTTGGCAAGAGATAACAACAAAGTGAAAGTTCTAAGAAAACAATAATCACCATCTTTTCATTTGTAAATTTCTTTTAAAAAGGATCGACAAGAGTTATAGAAATAATACACTGTTGAAGGAAGTCGACATCATGTGTGCTTCTTCAAACTAGGGTTTAGTCATAGAGTTGTAATAGGAGAATGTTCTAGATTTCCTAGTTATGTTCTGATTTACCTTTTGTGTACTCTGTAAATCCCTATATATAGGGCTCCTATTATCAATAATACTACTACAATTCTGCCATCAATTCTCTCTGCAATTCCAATTTACTTACACACGTTATCAGCACGAGCCCTAACCCTAGCCTAAAAGAAAAAGAAAAAAAAAAACAAAATCCTAAACTCCCCTCACCAAAACTGCCGCAAGCTGCTCCCCCCCAGCCCTAACCCTAGCCTAAAACAAAAAGAAGAAAAAAAAACAAAACCCTAAACTCCCCTCACCAAAACTGCCGCAAGCTGCTCCCCGCGCTGCAGCCTATAGCCCGTGCTAGCTTCCTACGCTCCTGCTCCCCACGCTGTAGCCCTTCCCCTACAGCCCAAGTCCCTCTCTGCAGCCCTGCCCCTGCAGCATCGTCGCACGCCTGCTGCCCCTGCAGCACAGCAGCACGCTTGTTCTTGTGCATATCATCCTGTTTGCACGCCCCTAAATGTCTTGATTGGTACCTCAGATCAAAATATTTCCTTCATCAAAGTTGTTTATCTCTGTCTTTTCTATCTGACATCAAAATTTCAGCTCTATTGGAGTTGTTTTGAGACCTGTACACCATTCGAAGTGGGAGCTATTCAGAAGTGAATCTGCTCCGAATTTCAACAAGATTTAAATATTAAAGTTTTTGCTTTCTTGTCTTTTAAATTTCATTATTTTCTGCAGCATTTGCAATATACGAACATGGGTTCGATTATTTAATAAGTGGAATTGTGGGGATTCACGCTAAATGAACTAAGAGCGTTCGTAATCAATGAACTAAGAGTGTTCATAATCTTTGGACTAAGAGCTTCTGCAAGCATCAATTTTTGACCATATTAAACATCAATGTTTCGATCTAATCCAAATATTCATGGAAATCGATTTCTTGGTAGCATAGCTCGGAAATCTTATTATTATTAGTTTTCGTGGAAGTTTAGCTCCGAAACTAATTCATTCTTGTTTCACTCTTTTTTTTAGGATGTCAAACTCGAACATACTTGATTTTGTTCCATTGGATTATGCAGGCAAAAGATACCTAATGTGGGCTCATGATGTTGAGCTCCACCTTATTGCCCGTGACTTATTGCATACAATCCAAGAGCTTTGTCATAAAGGAACTGCTCTAGACCCTCAAACTGAGATCGACAATTCTAGGGTACTTGCCGTAATGATGCGTCACATGGATAGGGACCTCAGGTTTGAGTTCATGAATGAGGATAGCACGATAAAGGTATGGCAAGTGCTTCATAAACGTTATGGCAACGTTCGTGATTCCATCCCTCCGAATTTAGAAGCAGAATGGAATGATCTTCGCTTCTCTGACTTTGATACAGTCATACAATTTTATTCGGAAACTCTCCGCATCACAGGAATGATGCGCTTCTGTGGCAAGACGATCACAGAAGAACATTTGATTGAGAAAACCCTCAATACCTTCCCTGTCTATGCTATGAGGTCCTGTGATTTATTTCAGACTCATATAAATGCAAGACAAATCACAAGCTTTCAACAGCTTATTGAAGCTATGGAAATTGCTAAAAAGCAAGGCAACGAGCTTGTGAGAAGATAAATTTATAGGCTTCGAGATAGCTATCCATAGCATCGTCCTATGGCTAGAGAAAGTCGCCATAGATGTCATGATCCATATGATCAAAATGCTCATGAAGGTAGTCGCCAGAGGCGACAATCACGCTACCGTAGGAGCTGTGACTTTGAGGGACGAAGGGTTGGAAACCATAGAGCCAACGTTGGCCATGGTCATAGTTTTCCAATGCCTCCAGTCCCAGGGACCATGCACATTGCACCAATGTGCCTCAATCAAGGGAGAATCCTCTTCATGGTGTATATTTCTGATATGGAACGTCTGATCAATGGACCTGAATTTGCAATGTACCTAAGAAGATAGCCGCATCATGGTGATCAAGACATCGAGTTCAAAAAGACTTTAAATCTGGCGATGAAGACAAAATGTAGCAGATTTTTATTTCGAATAGTCTTTTTTTTTCTTCCAAGAATTATGTAATGACAATTATGCCTTAATCAATAAATGACAATTTTGTATTAACTCTTTCTCAAGTGGCGCATCCAACGCAGTATGATGTCTAGGAAAGTGAGTGAGATTAGTGGTACTTAAGAGAGTCTCGCTCCACCAACATCTCTCTCTACTTCCCTAGTCATATTTGATTGGAGTTACCAAATGGATCGAGTGACTACGATTTGTCTAAGTTTGATTTTTATTTTGGATTAGACTTTGGTCAAGAAACTTTGATGTAATCATTGGCTATTAATAAAGTGTCGATTCTTTTACTTAATGTCCTGGACATACCTTAATTCAAACTTTATTATTTGAAAGATATAAAAGCTAATGATTTTCATGTGGAAACACAATGTGAGAATGGACAAGAGTTCATTTGCATCACCTCTAATGACTGCGGACATAAACGAGTATTAGAGAAACTTATATGTCTCTCTAGTGGGTTGTATGCAACCACTATTCGCATCACTGAACCCAACCATGTCATGAGAGATGACTTATGGGATTCTGACACATATAGGCTCTGGTACGACCATTTGGGACACCCAGGTCATGATATGATGATCCGTATACTAAAGACTTCACAAGGACATCCATTTTTCAAAACGAAAAGAAGTAAAAACCGAAATTCGGTCCAAGGAAGGGCACATGCACCCACACGGCGCCATCACTATGCACAACCGGCCATCTGTCAAGCCCCTGATTTTACACACATGAAAATCGATATATATATAATCCCATAAATTACATATGCGTGAACGTTCAGCCATCAATACAAAATACCTAGAAACTTTTTCCCTTTTAACCCAATGACATATTGATGCCTTGAACCCACAATGTCAATATTGACCCGCTCCACAGAGTCATATATTACAATGCTTACGAATTAAATTGCCAACAACAAAATAAAACATAAATGCAGCTCAGAGTAACTATACAACAGAAGTCCTTATCAACGGTAAAGTCACAAAGATAGCTTCCTACCGTAAAGCTGCAAAGGCGCCACCTCAGCTTCAGCCATGATTTACCTGACCTGCAGGATTAACCCCTACACCATTCCATTAAATAGTGCACCGGGTTGCCACACAACAAACCCGGTAAGCTTATGAAGCTTGTATGAGTAACTCAAAACCACAAAGCAAAACACATTTCTTAAGTCACCCCAACCTAAACACGATATACACACAGCTTACACCTACGACCATCAATTTCATAATCTTTCGTATCGTGTCTACATAAGTCAACTGGTGACTACAGCCTCATGTTTAGATTCTCAAGTAGCGTCCCATTACACAAATTCAATTTAACAAGACTTCCTCAAGAAATGTTTGATGCCATTCTAATGCCCTACGGCGAATCCCAAACCATGATCATTCCTTCCCCACTAGGAGCCTTTTTGTCATCAACATGACATCAAGGTGAAAAACAATGAATCACCTTCCTATCCTCACCACAGAGTACAATTCATCACCACTATGGCTCTTAATATAAATCAAACCATCAATCAATACAATCAAGGAGAACCAGTATAGGCTGGAGTATGATAACAAAAGAATTACAACCTTCAACAAGCTGATCAACTTACTGCAAGTGGCTGAGAGACATAATGAGATTCTTTTGAACAACAATGTCAGGCCTGTTGGGACAAAGAAAATTCCTGAGGCTAATTATGGCAAAGTGAAAAGTGGAAAGAACCCCAATGCAAAGGGGGTTGGACATGCTGATCCCAACCCACGTGGCAACAATGCACCACATGGCAAGGGACATGGGGGTTGTGATATGGGCCGTGGAGGCCCTCCCAATGTATGGCACAGAGATGGTGGTGCTGGCCCTAGTGGTCATGGAAACAAGGTGCAAAGGGCACCTAAGAACCCTTCAGTCAAACAAAATAGAGTTGGCAATGAACCATGCTATAGGTGTGGAGTCATTGGGCATTGGTACAAGAACTGCCAAGCAAGCAACAGAGTAGCAGCCAATTACAAGAGGTATAGGGAGTCTAAAGAACAAAAGGCTCACTATATGGAAGAAGGAGGCCATAACCCAGACGTCAACCTCACAATTGCAGACTTTAATGGCAATAAGGAACTTGCTCAGTCAACCGATGCCCCAGATTTTGACTGATCTGCTTTATTTACTTTATTTTCCAACAACAGTTGTGAAAGCATAATGCCTCATTTTTAATTAGACTATTACTTGGTCTTAAAGTTTATTTCAATAATGGTTTGATGAATTAGAACAAGACCTTGAATTGATTATCGTTGGCTCATTAATAAATTTTGAATTTTATTCTCAAGCACTGAATTTATTCAAATTTATTTACTACACATATTTACATGGTTTCAAAATTGTAATATAAAGATGTAAAGCAATATATCTAGAGAAAAAATTATTATTAGAATGAAAAGATTATCATTCTACTAAAATAGACATACTCTAAAGAATATGAGATATATTTAATGTCACAGACGCTCTGTATGCACCAAGAGCTAATAGAACCTTGTTAAGTTTCAAAGATATTCGTGCCAACGGTTATCATGTAAAAACACATTGTGAGAATGGAACTGAATCCATTTATATTACCTCTAATGAATGTGGAAGGAAACGCATTTTAGAGAAACTTATGAGTCAATCTAGTGGACTGTACCTCACTACGATTCGGATCATTGAATCATATGCTGTCACCAACAGTGAAATGTGGGACACTGACTCATACAGGCTTTGGCATGACCGCCTAGGGCACCCCAGTCGTGACATGATGATCCATATTTTAACGAACTCATATGGACATCCCTTCTTTCGAGTGAAAAATAAAATGGGACAAAAATCCTTCACACTGCACGGTGTCGGTTCTAGCACTGCTTAAATGCAGTCATTACCTTCTGAAGTATTAGAAGCACTACCACTCTCCCATTATGCGTCATTGACTATTTCAAAGGCACATAACTTGTTTTGCAAAGCCTGCTCTTTAGCAAAAACAGGATTGAGACCTTCCTATGCTAAAGATATAAAATAAAACATTCCATTCTTATAAAGGATACAAGGAGATATCTGTGGACCTATCCATCCAGAATGCGGACCATTCAAGTACTTTATGGTTCTGGTGGATGCTTCGACAATCTGGTCACATGTTGCTTTATTGTCCATAAGAATTGCTGCAAAACTCCTAGCACAGATTATACGTTTAAGGGCTCACCACCCTGATAACCCTATCAAGTCACGCTGGAGAGTTTACATCAAAAGCATTTGATAATTATTACATGTCTATTGGATCGATGTGGAGCATCCTGTACCCCATGTGCATACACAAAATGGTCTCGCAGAAGCCATCATCGAAAAGTTACAGATGGTGGCTAGGGCATTGGTTATGCGCACCAACCTGCCTATATCTATCTGGGGTTATGCAATATTGCACGCAACTTTACTTATTCGTTTCAGACCCACAGCTAGCCAACCATTTTCTGCGTACCAGTTGGTAACTGGATATGAGCCTGACATTTCACATTTACGCATATTTGGTTGAGCAGTATATGTGCCTACTGCGCCTCCACAGCGCACCAAAATGGGTCCTCAAAGACGATTAAGTATTTATGTTGGTTACGAATCCCCAACAATTATCCGCTATTTGGAACCCTTGACAGGCGATCTCTTTACCGCTAGATTTGCGGATTGTCACTTTGATGAGACAGTCTTCCCGTTGTTAGGGGGAGATAGGAAAAAGGATTTTCCAAGGGAACAACAGGGATTGTCGTGGTTTGTCCCCACTCTGTCTCATTTTGATCCCCGCACTTTACAAAGTGAAAGTGAAGTGAAAAGAATAATAGATCTTCAGAACGTAGCAGATTCGATGCCTGATGCGTTTAATGATATTGCAAAAGTGACGAGATCACATATACCAGCTGCAAATGTGCCTGCAAGGTTAGAAGTCCCCCACAAGGGCACGGTGCCGCAGATAGAGGCATTGCAACCGCACTTCGTGGAGGTGTGGTTGAGGCCGTGGCTCCCCAAGGAAGAGGGGGAGGCCACTTGGTTCGATTGACACTCACCCAAGGAAGAATAAGGCGAGTAAGGCACAAACCAATCATCAATGTATAAAATCCCTCTCATGAGATTATCTTTGATTATAGTTATGTCCATGAATCAATACTAGAGGACGCTCTGATGTTTAAAATGATTCCAGAGAACAAAGAAATCTCAAAGGATTATGAGAGTGCGTATGAGTTGATAGAAAGATATTCCATACACATTGATGATATTTGCTCAAGGAATCATAGAGCACGATGATATCGAACCACGCTCTGTTGCAGAATGTCAACAAAGAGCAAATTGGCCTAAACGGAAAGAAGCAATCCAGGCAAAATTAGATTCCTTGACAAAGAGACAGGTATTTGGTCAGGTAGTGCTAACCCTACCAAGTGTAAAGCCTGTAGGACATAAATGAGTCTTTGTCAAAAAGCGTAATGAGAATAATGAAGTCCTGAGGTACAAGGCTCGCCTTGTGGCACAAAGTTTCTCATAATGCCTTGGAATTGACTACGAGGAGACATACTCTCCCGTAATGGACGTTATAACGTTCCGCTACTTAGTTAGCTTAGTAGTTTCCAAAGGATTGGAAATGCAGCTCATAGATGTGGTTACTGCATATATCTATGGGGATCTAGATTCAGATATATATATATATATATATATATATATGAAAGTGCCTGGTGGCCTTACATTACCCAAGTCAAGTGACTCTAAACCACGGAGTGCATTTACAATTAGGTTGAAACGCTCACTTTACGGATTGAAACAATCCTGGAGGATGTGGTATACCCGTTTAAGTGACTACTTGATTGGGGAGGGATATAAGAACGATGAATTATGCCATTGCGTATTCATAAAGAAAACAAGTTCCGGATTTACAATTGTAGCTATACAAGTCGATTATATGAACATAATAGGTACTCTTGATGAAATAAGAGAAACCGCGAGCTACTTGAAACCCGAATTTGAGATGAAGGATCTTGGGAAAACTAGATTCTGTCTAGGCATTGAACTAGAACACCGAGTTTGTAGAATACTAATCCACCAGTCTGCCTATGCCCAAAGGTTAGACAATTTAACATGGACAAAGTGCATCCTGCTAGCACTCCCATGATCGGTCGAAACTTGGATACAAAGAAAGATCCATTTCATCCAAAGGAATATGACGAAGAGGTGTTGGGAGCTGAAATTCTCTATCTAAGTGTAATAGGCGCATTATTGTACTTAGCCCAATGTACTCGACCAGACATTGCATTCTCAGTGAACTTGTTTGCTAGATTTAGCTCAGCGCCAACGCAGCGTCACTGGAATGGTATCAAGAACATTTTTCAATACCTAAAAGAAACCATTGACTTGGGACTGTTCTTTCCCTATAGAGAGACAAGAGGGACCGCAGATGGAACTGCAATCCCTAAAGGAAATGTTGATGGCGAAAGCGCCACTCACTACACCGAAAAGCCAAATAGCGTTTTGGCTGGTTTTGCTGATACTGGGTACCTCTCTGACCCACATAAAGATCGTTCCCAAACTGGTTATGTATTTACCATTGGGAACACGGCGATATCTTGGAGATCAACCAAGCAAACTCTTGTGGCTACCTCCTCGAACCACTTAGAGATCATTGCTCCACATGGGGCGGTTCGTGAGTGTGTATGGTTAAGAGCTATCATCACACATATTCGAGGGACTAGTGGTTTGAGTTCTACCACTGAAGAGCCTACTTGCATTTATGAAGATAATGCAGCTTGCATCGAACAGATGAAGCTAGGATATATCAAGGGTGATAATACAAAACACATATCGCCAAAGTTTTTCTACAATCAGCAACAACAGGTCATCCTCAAGATTCAAGTGAATCAAGTAAGGTCTGAGGAGAATGTGGCAGATTTGTTCACCAAATCACTACCTAAGGACACATTTGAGAAACATGTGAAAAGCCTAGGAATTCGAAGACTTTCTAAGCTCCCTTGATTAATGTAAGTATCAGGGGGAGGTGTAGACGTCAGGGGGAGTCTAACACACACATGTCATACTCAAATGTAAAAGGTGCGTTGTGCTCTTTTCCTTCGACCAAGGTGTATTTTTTGTCCCACAGGGTTTTTATTGTTACTTGGCATGGTTTTTAGTGAGGCAACAACCCATACACCATTTCATCTTTGACTTGGCACAAGGGGGAGTGTTAAAGGAAAAACACATTATGTGCCTTCGTCAAAGTGATTGACGGAGAGGAAATCAAGCAATTAGAAATTACCATCAATCAGCATGGATTACGAACCCATCAGTAGTTAATGTCATCATTGTAATTGTTCTTTCCATTGTAATTCTCTCCCTATATAATGGGGTCATGAAATGAAATAAGTAGACCAATTCCAATCTCAATTTTACTTTAACACGTTATCAGCAGGCTCAGAGAAATTTGCCAAGGAAAAAACCTAATTTTCAAATTTGTTTCTTTCTCCTGTAAAAAAAAAAAAAACCCTAGAAGAAAAAAACTTTTTCTTCTTTTCTGCCGCCCAAATAAAAAAATAAAAAAAAATTTCCAGATCGGCCTCCTCCTCTCCAGTTCCCCCTGCCTGAGCAACCCAGCCTCAATCGCTGCCCAGCCCTGCCCTGGAGTCGCTGCCACCAGAACCTCATCTGCTCCTCCTCACTTGCAGCCTCGACCCACCTGCAGAACCAGACCCGATCTCGTTCTCGACCTCAACGATTGAATCTGCTCCAAATCCAATTCCGGCAACCTTCAGCTACCTGCCCAGATCACCGGCATTCATCTTCAGGCGACCAGCAGGTTTTTTCTGCGATCCGATCTGCACCTGCTTCTCACACTCCGACCCGACCTGCATCAGCAGCCCGGTGCCCCCGCACTGCACAGCCGGCCAGACCCCCCTCACTCACCGGCCTCAGACCAGCGCCTCCACCTTGCACGTCTCAGGATCCACACCGGAGCCTTCAACCCAACCTGCGCCCAGGCGCCTCCGCCCCGATCCCAGCGTGCCCTACTGCAACGCCTCGAAACCCGCAGCAGTCCTGCCACCACCTGCAATCCAGACAGAGGAGGAAGAAGAGAGGAAAAGAAAAGAAAAAAAAAAGAGAAAAGAGAAAAAAAAAAAAGTGAGCCGGCCCAAAAAAAAGGTCCTGCCCAGAGAAAAAGAATCTTGGCCCAGAAGAAAAAAAAACAAAAAGAATAAGAAAGAGGCCTTGCGGCCCAGAGAAAAACAAAAGGCCCAGAAAAAACCAAAAACAAAAACAGAAAGAAAAAGACACTCGGCCCAAAGTAAAAGGGACATCCCAAAGACAAGATCTCAACAAAAATTAATTAATTTGTTTTATAGATACAAACAAAACATTTCAAATAAAACTATAAGAAATTTTTTTTTGGACAAACCATAAAACATTTATAGTTTTATTGATATTTCCGCTACCTATCAAGTAGAATACAAAGGGCGTCAGAGGGAGACCGTGTTGGGCTGTCTTCTCTTCTCTGATGCCTAAGTTAGTCAATGTATTTGTGTTGACAGAATAACAGTAGGTAAGTAGTAAATGCGTAATTAATGAGGAGAGAGTAAAGAACATTTTATAAATGGGGAAGAGGCTGACCTCTTCCATGTTTTCGATGTGTGACTGATATGCTTAAGTTCCCAGCTTCTGGAGCTTCTGATGCTATCTTGACGCAGCACATGGCGGCGCGTCGGCGGTGATCTGGTGGTGAGCTGGGGCTCAGGCGGTAGCCTGCTTGGCTGTGTTTCCGTAGGTCACTCCGCTGGTGGGAGTTGGTACTGCTGGCGGTAGCATAAGCGTGGCTCATTATAGCTAATTATGCTTGGCAAATGCTCATGTAAGTACATCCCGCTAGCGGCGTTGCGCTTAGCGGAGACTGCCTCACTTGCAAGATGAAAAAGGAGAAGTCTCACGCTAGATGAAAAAGGAGAAGTCTCGCTAGCGGAGTTGCGCTTAGCGGAGACTGTCTCACTTGCAAGATGAAAAGGGAGAAGTCCAGCTAGCAGAGCGTCGATGATTGGTATACTTTCCCTTTTGACGGTTACTTCGGATAGACGCTTTGTCTGACGATGCTCGACACGTGGCCGTCATGTATTATGTTAGCGTGTGGGATAACGTCCCCGCAGCACGCCTGCCTCCTCGCCATTAATGCAAGTAATTATTGATTTTGTAACTGAGGCATCGCCTCAGTTAATCCAGAGAGTAAGTGCGATAGTGGGGCACGTGTACAGCTGTCGTACGAAGTCGTTTTTCAGCGGACGGCCTAGATTTGTTTGATGTTGACATAAAAGAAAGGGAAACCGAGTGGTTCGATACCTTCTGTACTTTGAACTGATATCATCGTCGTCTTCAAGCCTTGTTCTCTGATAGTCTAGGAGTGATTTCTGTAAATCAGGCGAAAGCATTGTTCGGTGAAGGAAAGAGTTCCTTGGAAGTGAAGACATACATCCCAAGCATACCAGATCTTCCATATTTACAGGTTGGTGATCCAAGTTTCTCTATTTCCTTGTTTTCTATCAGTTTCTGGTTTTGCTACTTGGAGTGATTTGTTCCATTCCCTGGTGTGTTTTGGAGGTCGAGTGATTTTTGGGGATGGGATTAGGTGTTTGACAGAGGGTTGAGGTTTTGTGCTTTGTTAGATGGTCGAATCTGGGTTTTGAGTGTATATGCATTTTGTTCTTGTTTTGGTACTTTCTGGGTATGGTTGTTCTTGATGTTCTTGATTGAAAACTGCCATGGGGTTAGCTTAGATCGTTGTTGAACTAACTGACCTGGGTTTTAGGGTTTGTGATGCATAGCGTCATAGAGATCTCGAGCAGTGAGGATTCCGGGTATGACATGTCGCTCAGCGTGGCAGATAGGATATTTATTGACTTGTTGCGTCCGTCTGCCCATGCAGGAACCTCACTGTCCGATCCGTTAGATATCGAGCCGCTACAGACCATACCCTAGGAAGTGGCAATGGGTCATACCGGGCGCCCCGAGAGTTCTAGGGCAAGGGAGGAGACCGCCGCCAGCCAACGTTGTGAGGAGAGGCTAGCCAGTAATAGTGCCGCTAGTGGTTTCGCTGAGGGGGGAGAGGCTGGAGGGGAAGAGACAAAGTCAGCTTGGGTTCTACGTGACGGTACCTCAGTTGACGAGGAGGGAAGGCCAATGACTACGGCCCCGTCAGTCGTATGAAGCGGGTGTTTCGCCTTCCTAACGTAGTGAAGTTGCGCCCGCCAACCGCTGACGAGAGGGCTTCTATTCTGCCAGAGGGGTACGCTGCCGTTCATGAGGCCATCTTCCACCAAGGTGTCACCTCTCCGCTACTCCCCAACCTCCAGATCCTAGTGTGTGAGTTCGATCTTGCCTTTGGGCAAATTTTCCCTAATATGTGGCGGCTATTGATGGCGCTGAACTCACTTTGGAATCTATCTGGGTGTGAAGGGCCCACTGTGGAGGAGGTACTCCATTTCTACGAACTTGTCTACATGAGGCGACAACGGTATAGCGGACAGGTGAACCTCACTCGCCGACAGGGGGCACCCAAGTTGTTAGAGAACTTGAAGGATTCGATGTCTCCTTGGTGGGCGACCTTCTGCGTTACGACCTCGGGCTGGGAGTATAATGCAGGAGCAAACGATGGTGCGCCGACGTTTAGGATTAAGTTGGAATTTCAACCAATTCGAGGTTGTCGCTAGCCTCCGCCGACCAAAGTTGGCAGAAAATGTTTGTACGATATGCTTGTATTTTATATCTTTTTCCTAATCATTGGTTCTTTGTGCAGCAGGCTTGGGCTTCAACTTAACGCGTGAGGAACAGTGCCATGTGGCGAGGATTAAATGTTGTTGGCAGAACTGCAATCTTCTTGACCTCCGCCTACTCACTGGTTAGGAGCTATTGGTCGACCTACAGTTGACGCGCGCCCTTGGTAAGTAACTCCCACTGACTTGTGCCTTTGCCCAATTTGTCCCAGGTTGACTATCGTTGTGCTTGTTTTAGATACACTGCCGGGTAACAAAGCGAGCCATGACGCATTCAACAAAGCCATGGACCGCGCCGAAATAAACAACTTTTTGGAGGGCATGTACGCTGCTGGGCTGGCGGCCAAGCAAACTATCTTCTATCCACAGACCATGGTGGTGAGTGAGTCAGAGACTCTGGTGGTGATGCCGATGCTGCACCACTCTCATCTCGGTGCCAACGATTCTCCTGTGGTTCAGGAGGAAACTAACGTAGATCGCGGGGCTGCTGGCGGGAGCAGGGTACAAGCAGCCCCTGAGAAGGTAAGGGAGAGAGTGCCCACCAATCGTCGTGGGCCCTAGAAGGAAAGGGTGGTGTCAGGGAGGGAGCCCATTACCATTGCAGTGTTGGAGCCGCAGGTAACCTCGAGGCCCGTCGCCGCTAGTGTCACACGGGCAGTTCTTCAAAGGAAGCGATGGTAGAACGACATCGATGAGGCAGATGAGGCAGATGATGCAGAGACCATCAGGGCCCGGCATTAGAAGAAGGCGAAGCAGGCCTTGCAGCTCGTTACTGTGGCTGTCGCTGGGGAGGTGCTGCAGAGTGGTCTGGACTCGTTCTCTGCATATGCATAATTTCTGACCGATCCCGAGCCGGAGTTCTTGTTCCACCTTTGTGAGCGGCTTGGGTTCGGCGTGCTGGATGGGACCGTTCCCTTGAAGGCGGTTCAGCAGTAGCCATTCAGCTCGGCATTTGGGCATCTCTCCATTGGGCTGCACAAGCTGTGCCTAGCGGCATCTACCCAACCTCGGGTTAAGCGGCAGCTGAGGGAGGAGATCAAAGGTCTCTAGAGGGAGTTAGTGGAGGCTAAAGACAAGCTAGCGGATGTCGAGCGGCGCCTGACCAAGGCGGAGTGTGACGCGTTGGATGCCCGCGGCAAGCTTAAACTTGTCGTTGAGCGGGACCTGGAGCGGAACTGTTCTAACTTACCATCACGATACAGAGTCTCAACTGCCGTTTTGAGAGCGTTGCAATTGTTGGTGTTGTGCACGCTGTCCTAGTGGTTTTTACACCACTTGCCAGTGTTTCTTGGTTTTCCCACTCTTGGGTACTTTCTAGGGGGTGACAGTGGGATATGGTCTTTGCACTGGTCGTATATCTCTTCATACGAGGCCGTGAGGACTGTAAATACTGCATACCACTGGGAGGACTCCGTCTGTTTGTTACAGTTGTCCCCATGGGATGAACGGTTGCCCTTATTGTAATGCTGGTCCTTCTGCCGCTTGCTCTGATAGTTGCCCTGTTGCCACTCTCTCTTCTTATCGGTTGGCGGTGTAGTAGAGGTTTTGTTAGCGGTTTCCTGATGGCTGGAGGAGGGCTGAGTGGACTGTGCTGGCATTGGCGGTGATGGTGGGGTTTCTCCATATGTTATGAATTCTGGCTGTGCATGGATGACAGCTTCGCTCATGACATGGTCATACGCAGTATTTGGATGGTTGTAATTGAGATGATAGAGAAATGGTCCCTTTAGAAGTCCTTTCTTGAAGGCTGCTAATGCCATTGTTTTATCAAGAACACGACACTGAGATGCTGCCGCTTGCCACCTGGTGACGAATGCCTTTAATGTTTCCTATGCGCCCTGCTTGACGTTGAATAGTTGAGTTGTGTTGTGATGTCTGGCGGCCAAAAGGATGAATTAAGAAAGGAAAGCGTTTGACAGTGCATAGAATGAGTCGATAGATCCTGGTGGGCTTTCAAATAACCATCTCATTGCCTCACTATCTAATGTTTCGCTGAACAGGTGGCAGAGGGTGGCATCATCAAATCTCTTGTTGTTAGTGACTTTTTTGAAGGTGTCCATATGGACGAAGGGGTCAGTCATGCCGCTGTAGTGTGGCATTTTTGGTGTCTTTGCATATGCTGGTCGGACGGCTTGCAAGATCTTGGCAGTGAATGGTCTTGGTCTGGACGTAAAGAGCGTATTTAGGATTGGCGCTGGGGCACCTGCCTCCTCCTGGATTAGCCTTTGCTCTAATTGTTGCATCATTTCCAGGATTAGGGCTGTTGCGTCACCAACGGGTCTCACCTGGAGGTTCCGCTGGGCCAGCTCCCGCTTGGGGACAGGTGGATTACCTTCAGTTCTAGCCCTAGCCGTTGATCGTTTGGTGTGCGTTTGTGACTCCGCTTCCTGCTCCAACATTAGTCGAGGCAGGGGAGGTGGGCCCATTCCCAATAGTTTTGGTGGGTTCAGTGGTACCTGCGTCTGTATGATTGGCGTGGGTACCAATCTGCCTGTATTAGGTCAACTGCGTCTGGTGCTCCGTGATTGTTCGCTCTGCGCTGGGTTAGCGTTTGCCTCTAGCGCCTTTTTTAGTTCATCTAATTTTGACATCAGCGTGGCCACGTGCTTTTGGGCATCGTCCTTCTCTCTGCGTTCTTGTTCGCGCTCCATGTTTGGCTTGTGGAGGACCGCCAATGCTAGCTCATACATAGCAGCAAGATCCTGACCTGGTGGACGACTGCTGCCCGGTCTGGCCTCCTCTGTAGTTTGGGTCAGTGGAAACTGGGATGAGCCCTGGGGTTCCACGCTAGGGTTGACCGGAGTGTTGAATAGTGCTCGGTTAACGTTAGCTGCGGGGTTGGTGGGATGGGGGTTGGCAGATTGATCCGCTTGCTCCTCAGCGTTTCCCCCGCTACCGTTAGTCATGGTAATTGTTGTGATAGGATGGCCTTTTGTTCAAGGATTCCCACAGACGGTGCCAATGTTAATGTTTAAGATTCAGCGGTGGCTAAATCTTGGTTAACGCTGGTCCGATGGGCGGACCGCTACTTGTCATATAATCAGTACTTCCGCTACCTGTCAAGTAAAATACACAGGGCGTCAAAGGGAGATCGCGCTGGGCGGTCTTCTCTTCTCCGATGCCTAGGTTAGTCAATGTATTTATGTTGATAGAATAATAGTAGGTAAGTAGTAAATGCGTAATTAATGAGGAGAGAGGAGAGAACCTTTTATAGGTGGGGAAGAGGCTGACATCTTCCATGTTTTTGATGTGGGACTGATATGCTTTAGTTCCCAGCTTCTGGGGCTTCTGATGCTATCTTGGAGCGGCGCGTGGCGGCGAGTCAGCTGTGATCTGGGGGTGAGCCAGGCTCAGGCGGTAGCCTGCTTGGTTGTGTTTCCGTAGGTCACTCCGCTGGTGGGAGTTGGTACAGCTGGCGGTAGTATGAGCGTGGCTCATTATAGCTAATTATGCTTGGCAAATGCTCATGTAAGTACAACAATGAATAATGCTATAGGTGTAGAGTTATTGGGTATTGGTACAAGAACTGCCAAGCAAGCAACAGAGTTGCAGCTACTTACAAGAAGTATAGGGAGCCTAAAGAACAAGAGGCTCACTATATGGAAGAAGGAGGCCATGACCCAAATGTCAACCTCACAATTGTAGACTTCAATGGCAACAAGGAACTTGCTCAGCCAATGGATGCTCCAGATTATGACTGATCTGCTTTATTTATTTATTTTATTTTCCAAAGATAGTTGTGAAGGCATAATGCCTCATTTTTTTTAATTAGACTATTGCTTGGTCTTAAAGTTTATTTAAATAATAGTTTGATGAATTAGATTTATGAACAAGACCTTGATTTGATTATCGTTGGTTTATTAATAAATTTCAGATTTTATTCTGAAGCATTGAATTTATTCGATTTTATTTACTACACATATATACCTGGTTAGAAGTAGCACTATAAAGATGTAAAACAATACATCTAGAAAATTCAAGAAAAATTATTAGAATGAAAAGATTATCATTCTACCTAAATCAAAATACGTACTCTAAAGAATATGAGATATATTTTTTGAATTATTTAATAATACCTCCCATTTACTTGTAGGAATGAATCGAGGAGAACTTGAGTACTTTGTTGATAGTGGGACTACCCACACCATATTAAGGAACAGACAATTATTCATGGAATTAATATCTTATAATTCCTCTATGACTACGATGATTGGAACACCACAAGTTATAAAAGGGCAAGGAACTGCCAAATTTTTGCTGCCTACTGGCACAATGTTTAAAGTCACAGACGCTCTATATGCACCAAGAGCTAATCGAACCTTGTTAAGTTTCAAAGATATTCGTGCCAACAGTTATCATGTAGAAACACATTGTGAGAATGGAACTGAATACCTTTATATTACCTCTAATAAACGTGGAAGGAAATGCATTTTAGAGAAACTAATGAGTCAATCTAGTGGACTGTACCTCACTACTATTCGGATCATTGAATCCTATGCTGTCACTAACAATGAAATGTGGGACACTGACTCATACAGAGTTTGGCATGACCGCCTAGGGCACCTTGGTCGTGACATGATGATCTGTATTTTAAGGAACTCACATGGACATCTTTGCTTTTGAGTGAAAAATAAAATGGGCGAAAAATCCGCCACACTGTAAGTGTCAGTCCTAGTACTGCTCAAATGCAGTCATTGCCTTCTAAAGTACCAGAAGCACTACCTCCCTCTCATTATGCCTTCTGAGATTTATTTTTTGAATTATTTAATAATACCTCCCATTTACTTGTAGGAATGAATCGAGGAGAACTTGAGTGCTTAGTTGATAGTGGGACTACCCACACCATATTAAGTAACAGGCAATTATTCATTGAATTAATAACCTGTAATTCCTCTGTGACTATGATGATTGGAACATCACAAGTAATAAAAGAGCGAGCAACTGCCAAATTTTTGCTGCCTGACGGCACCATATTTAAAGTCACAGACTCTCTGTATGCACCGAGAGTTAATCGAACCTTGTTAAGTTTCAATGATATTTGTGCCAACGGTTATCATATAGAAACCCACTGTGAGAATGGAACCGAATACCTTTATATTACCTCTAATGAATGTGGAACCAAACGCATTTTAGAGAAACTAATGAGTCAATCTAGTGGACTGCACCTCACTACTATTCGGATCATTGAATCCTATGCTGTCACTAACCATGAAATGTGGGACACTGACTCCATTCTTACAAAGGACACAAGGAGATATATGTGGACCTATCCATCCATAATGCAGACTATTCAAGTACTTTATGGTTCAGGTGGATGCTTCGACACGCTGGTCACATGTCGCATTATTATCCACAAGAAATGCTGCATTTGCAAAACTCCTAGTACAGATTATACGTTTAAGGGCTCACCACCCTGATCATCCTATCAAGTCTATAAGGCTTGATAACGCTGGAGAGTTTACATCAAAAGCATTTGATGATTATTTCATGTATATTGGGATTGATGTAGAGCATCATGTACCCCATGTGCATACACAAAATGGTCTCACAAAAGCCACTATCAAAAGGCTACATATGGTGGCTAGGGCACTGGTTATGCGCACTAACCTGCCTGTATATGCCTAGGGTTATGCAATATTGCACGCAACTTTACTTATTTGTTTCAAACCCACTACTAGCCAACCATTTTTTGCGTACCAGTTGGTAACTGGATATGAGCCTGACATTTCACACTTACGTATATTTGGTTGTGCAGTATATGTGCCTATTGCGCCCCCATAGTGCACCAAAATGGGTCATCAGAGACGATTATATATTGATGTTGGATATGAATCTACAACAATTATCTGCTATTTGGAACCCTTGACATGTGATCTCTTTACCGGTAGATTTATGAATTGTTAATTTGATGAGACAGTCTTCCAGTCGTTAGGGGGAGATAGGAAAAAGGATTTTCCAAGAGAATAACATGGTTTGTCCCAACTCTGTCTCATTTTGATCCCCACACTTCACATTATGAAAGTGAAGTGAAAAGAATAA
This sequence comes from Rosa lucieae, assembly GCA_024704745.1. Lineage (NCBI taxonomy): Eukaryota > Viridiplantae > Streptophyta > Magnoliopsida > Rosales > Rosaceae > Rosa > Rosa lucieae. The sequence goes on from JANPXK010000175.1 coordinate 103,054, forward strand.
TCGATCTTCAGAACGTAGCAGATTCGATGCCTGATGCGTTTACTGATAACACAAAAGTAACGAGATCACATATACCAGCTGCAAATGCGCCTGAAAGGTTAGAAGTCCTTAACAAGGGGCACGACTCCGCAAATAGAGGTGCTGCAACCACACTTAGTAGAGGTGTGGTTGAGGCCACGGCTCCCCAAAGGAAGAAGGGGAGGCCACTTGGTTTGACTGACACTCACCCATGGAAGAAGAGGGCGAGTAAGGCACAAATCGATCTATTAATCATCACTATAGAGAATCCCTCATATAAGATTGTCTCTGATTACAGGTATGTCCATAAATCAATACTGGAGGACGCTATGATATTTAAAATGATTCCAGAGAACAAAGAAATCTCAATGGATTATGAGTGTGTATGAGTTGATGGGAAGATCTTCCATACACATTGATGATGTATTTGTATACATTGTTGCTCAAGAAATCATAAAGCAATATGATATCAAACTGTGCTCTGTTGCAGAATGTCAACAAAGAGGAAATTGGCCTAAATGGAAAGAAGAAATCCAAGCATAACTAGATTCCTGGTAGTGCTAACCCCACCAAGCGTAAAGCTTGTAGGACATAAATAAATTTTTGTTAGAAAGCGTAATGAGAATAATAAAGTCTTGAGGTACAAGACTCACCTTATAGTGCAAGGTTTCTCACAACACCCTGGAATTGACTATGAGGAGACATACTCTCCTGTAATGGACGTTATAATGTTCCGCTATTTAATTAGCTCGGTAGTTTCCGAAGGACTAGAAATGCAGCTCATGGATGTGGTTACTGGATATCTCTATGGAGATCTTGATTCAGAGAGAGAAAGAGAGAGAGAGTATATATATATATATATATATATATATATATAAAAGTGGTTGATGGGCTTACATTACCCAAATCAAGTGACTCTAAACCACGGAGTGCATTTGCAATTAGGTTGAAACGCTCACTTTACGGATTCAAACAATCCCAGCGGATGTGGTATACCCTTCTAAGTGACTACTTAATTGGGAAGGGATATACGAAAGATGAATTATGCCCCTGCGTATTCATAAAGAAAACAAGTTCTGAATTTGCAATTGTTGCTGTATATGTCGATGACATGAACATAATAGGTAATCTTGATGAAATAAGAGAAACCGCAAGCTACTTGAAATCCAAATTTGAGATGAAGGATCTGGAGAAAACTCGATTCTGCCTAGGGCTTGAACTAGAACACCGAGTTTGTGGAATACTAATCCACCAGTCTGCGTATGTCCAAAAGATGCTTAGGCAATTTAACATGGATAAAGCGCATCCTGCTAGCACTCCCATAATCGATCGAAGTTTGGATGCAAGGAAATATCAATTTCGTCCAAAGGAAGATGACGAAGAGGTGTTGGGAGCTGAAATTCCCTATCTAAGTACAATAGGTGCATTTTTGTACTTAACCCAGTGCACTCGACTAGACATTGCATTCTCAGTGAACTTGTTAGCTAGATTTAGCTCAGCCAACGCAGCGTCACTGGAATGGTATTAAGAACATTTTTCGATACCTAAAAGGAACCATTGAGATGGACTGTTCTTTCCCTACAGAGAGACAAGAGGGACTGCAAATGGAACTACAATCCCTGAATGAAATGTTAATGGTGAAAGCGCCACCCACTACACCAAAACCCAAATAATGTTTTGGTTGGTTTTGCTGATGTTGGGTACCTCTCTGACCCATATAAAGGTCATTTCCAAACTGGTTATGTATTTAGCATTGGCAACATGGTGATATCTTGGAGATAAACCAAGCAAACCTTTGTGGCTACCTCCTCGATCCACTCTGAGATCATTGCTCTACATGAGGCGGTTCATATGTATATGGTTAAGGGCTATCATTACACATATTCGAGGGACTAGTGGTTTGAGCTCAACCATTGAAGAGCCTACTTACATTTATGAAGATAATGCAGCTTGCATCAAACATATGAAGCTAGGATATATCAAGGGTGATAATACAAAACACATATTGCCAAAGTTTTTCTACAATCATCCACAACAGGCTCTCCTCAAGGCTCAAGATTTAAAGTGAATCAAGTAAGGTCTGAGAAGAATGTCGCAGATTTATTATCCAAATCATTGCCTAAGGCCATATTTGAGAAACATGTGAAAAACATAGGAATGAGAAGACTTTCCAAGCTCCCTTGACTGATGTAAGGATCAGGGGGAGGTGTAGACTTCAGGAGGGGTCTAACACACACATGTCATCATCAAATGTTATAGGTGCGTTGCGCTTTTTTCCTTCAGCCAAGGTGTATTTTTCCCACAGGGATATTATTGTTACTTGGCAAGGTTTTTATTGAGGCAACAATTCATGCACCATTTCATCTTTGATTTGGGACAAGGGGGAGTGTTAAAGGAAATACACGTTATGTGCCTTCATCAAAGTAACTGATGAAGAGGGAATTAGGGAATTAGTATTTACAACTCAATCATCCATTATTGTCATTATTGTAATTGCTATTACCATTGTAATATTCCTCACCTTATATGAAGGGACTATCTAATGAAATGAGTAGACCAATTTCTCATTTTAGTTTTATAGATCCATTAATTTATGCAACAAATGCAAAAACTACTTAATTTTTGGGATTCATAAATTATAACTTCAACTCTTACCATTTCTAATGTATTTGTCAATCAAACAGTTATAGTGATCAATATTTTATTGGATAATTCCACCACTTAAGCTTCCCACCGCATGAGAGTATCACATAAACTTATGACACATTTATTTATTTGGAATGAGTATAGGGATGGAGGAATATATTCCAATAGTTGAGTTCTCCTGTGTTTACTAACATATACTGGTATGGAAATGAGCGTGAGTTCCACATCAATATCAGGCAGGAGTTTGTTAACCGAGGGGGGACTAGGTATTACTTATTAGGAATGGATCCACCGCAATAAAACTTTTTTACCAAAAATATCTTTACATATTTGAATTAACATAGATTTTTGTCACTTCTATGGATATATTTTATTTTTCTTTCTATATTATTTTTTATTTTTTACATACCAACTACATATACACTGTACAAGAATAAAACTTTCAGATATGTAACTAGATCTATCAACTATGATCATCATATATTAAAGAATAATTCTTACATAACTTTTCCGAGCTTTGATGTTTTGTAACTATGGTTTTGGTCACTTATCAAGTAGGGTTGTTTTAATAATCATATTAGTTTTGATTCCGATTCTAGAAAAATTGTAAACAATATCGCTTATGGTTAATAAACAGCATAATCAAAATGATTCATTCCGATACCAATGCCTTTTCTCTGCTACTCAAGTTGTATACGATTCATGAATTTCTCCATTCCAAATAAGTGAATGTGTCATTATAAAAGATGAGCCGGAGTTTCTCAAACAATTAGTAAAATAAAGCAAAAGGCCATTAAAATGGACTAAGTTACTTACTTGGTAGAATCCTACTCCAAGAGACGGAGAATCTGTACGTAAGAATCTACTCCAAGGTCCTTTGTAATACGAGCTAATAACGTCCTGGATTATTTCACAGATTAAATATATATGAGAAATGAAAATTTAGTAAGAATGGTGTAAATATGTTAAAGTTGTTTAGACTTTTCATTACTCAGATCAATCGATCAACTTGTATCACCATCAATTGCTATAGAGAATTGTCGCTATTTTGAATACTACATGCAATTATGGTACATAGAGTCTTTAAAGCAGCTAATTATCTTAGATTAAGTGAAGATTGAGGTACTTAATAAACGGAGCCCTTCTAATGAGGAATAGTTTAGGACTTTCTAATTAATTGTTTGGAAGACCCAATTTTCGATTACATTACGGTAAATTAACTGTTAGATGTTTATGTATGCATAGTAGAAAAAAATATTTCAATTTAGGGTTAATTCAATGATTCTATTCATCCCACAATAGGGGGTATATATATACAAGTATAAAGGAGTAGTCTAACTCTAATATGAAACAATCTTTCCATAATTATAGGATATCCTAATTAAATAAGAAACCTAATTACATACAGATTTACATCGATTCTATAGATTTGCAGCAATTCTACAGTCCCCCTCAAGTTGGTGCATAGATGTGTATCATGCCCCAACTTCCTAATTGAGCTGTTGAATATCTTCCTGGACACTCATTTAGTAAGAACATCAGTTAATTGGTCCTCTAAGTTTACAAATGGAAAGCAAATAACCTTTATGTCAAGATTTTCTTTAATAAAATGACGGTCAACCTCCACATGTTTTGTTCTATCATGTTGAACTGGATTATGTGCAATCTCAATGGCAGCTGTATTGTCACAATGCAAATTCATAGGCCTTTTAAGGTTGTAACCCAGGTCTTTCAGGACATTATAGATCCACAACATTTCACAGACTCCATGTGCCATACCTTGAAATTCAGCTTCTGCACTTGATCTGGCAACAACTTTATGCTTTTTGCTACGCTAAGTGACTAGGTTTCCACAAACAAAAGTGAAGTACCCAGATGGAGAACGTCTGTCAGTTTTATCACTAGCTCAATCTGCATCTGTGTACCCAACAACTTCCATTTCATTTTTTTCTCAAACAGTAACCCTTTACCTGGTGCCATCTTCAAGTACCTCAAAATACGATTTATTGCATCCATGTGCTCTTCACTAGGACAATGCATAAACTGACTAACAAAATTCATAGCATAAGCAATATCAGGTCTAGTATGTGAAAGATAAATCAAGCTTCCTACAAGACGTTGATACCTCCCTTTATCAGTTGGAACTTGATTAGGATAGATAGAAAGTTCATGATTCATCTCAATGTGTGTCTCGATTGGTTTGCAGTCCAGCATCCCTGTTTTAGCAAGTAAATAAAGAACATACTTCTTTTGTGAAAGTGAAATCCCCTTCTTAGACCTCGCAACTTCAATATCCAGAAAATACTTCAGTTGTACTAGATCCTTCATTTCAAACTCCTTTGACAAATACTTTTGCAATTCATTCATCTCTTTCGGATCATCCCCCGTAACAATCATGTCATCAACATACATTATAAGAGCTGTAATCTTACAATTCTTGCTCTTGATAAACAAGGTATGGTCAGAATTGCACTTCTGTACCCAAAGGCTCTCATGGACTTTAATCTTCTAAACCAAGCTCTTGGAGACTGCTTTAGGCCATACAAACACTTCTTCAATTTACACACCTTGCCAACATCACTTAGGTAATTCTGAACACCTGGCACATCCATGTGCACTTCCTCCTCCCAATTCCCATTAAGAAACTCATTCTTCACATCAAACTGGTGCAAGGGCCAATCTTTGTTTGCTATAAGTGAGATTAGAATCCGGACACTATTGATCTTTGCCACAGGTGCAAAAGTCTCCTCATAATCAATCCCATGGCGTTGTGTATATCCCTTGGCAACCAACCTCGCCTTGTATCTATCAATAGTTCCATCGACATTAAGCTTCACAGTAAACACCCAACGGCATCCTACAGTCTTCTTTCCAACTGTCATAGGCACTAGCTCCCATGTTGCATTCTTCTGAAGAGCTTCCGATTCTTCATTCATCGGCTTTGTCCAATTTGGATCCGTCAATGCATCCTGTACATTACTAGGAATAGATATAGTAGATAATTGATCAACAACAAGTGCATGTGACCCGGAAATACTATGGTTAGACATAAAGTTAGCTATAGGGTATTTAGCTTTGGCTTTGATATTTGGTTCATAATGTTTCTTAGGAATTCCCTTAGTAACACTTTGTGATTTCCTAAGTTTGACACTTTCTAACGCAGAAGACTCATTAAATTTTAGGGGTACCTAAGGTGGATCATTCTGAGTGGGATCTTTAGTTGGTGATGTAGAAGGGGGAATATCTTGTGTGTAAGCTTCAGATACGTCTTTATTTTGATTCAAACTCTCCAAAAAAAGTCATCTCAGGAAACGATTAATCACTAGGGACCAAACGATCGATCATTTGGCTACTGGAAATTTCTGCCTGTTGAAACAATTGATCGTTAGGTTTAAGCGATTGATCGTTTACTTTTGCCTCAGGAATCGATCGATCGTTTTGTCTACTGGTAGCTTTTGTCTCTCGAAACGATCGATCACCAGGTTCAAACGATCAATCATTTTTGGCTGTTTCAGAATTTCTACATTCAAATCGTTCCTCTAAATTTTTCAAGTCTTCAAAGACATCAAAATCAACAATAGAACGAGGATTCCCTTCACAACCTCTCTACCCTTAAAGGAAAGACTGAGAAGCTCCCCTTGAGTAATATAGCTCAGATTCTTGGAATGAGACATCAAGAGATATATGTACTGTGTTGGTGAGAGGGTCATAATATCTATAGCCCTTCTGAAGCTCTGCATAACCCAAAAAAATACACTTCTTTGCAAGGGGATCAACTTTGATCCGTTGCGGCTTTGGTATATGGACATAAGTTGTGCACCCAAACACTCGGGGATCCAAATTAGGCATAGAGGGGATAGTCAAAAGTGTATGACGCTTCTAATGAGGATTCTTAAACTCAATTACCCGTAAAGGAGTACAGTTGATGAGATATGCTATTGATTTCACTGCTTCTCCCTAATAGGACCGAGGTACATTCATGCCAAATAAGGAAGCCCGAACAACTTCTATCAACTGCCTGTTCTTCCGTTCTGATAAACCATTTTGTTGAGGAGTATAAGAATTGGAGGCTTGATGATGAATTCCATGTGACCGGAAAAACTCAATCATCGGGCCATTCACACACTCTCCACCTTTGTCAGACTGAAACACTCTGATGGATTGTTTATACTGAGTTGCCACTATTTTGTGAAATTTTGTAAACATCCCAAATACATCACTGTTATTTTTCAGTAATGACACATGTCATGCGAGTGCAGTCATCAATAAACGTTACATAATATTGAGCTCCAGAAAGAGAAGAATTTTGCAGGGGCCCAGACATCGGAGTGAATTTTCTTAAAAGGAACATGACTTTTATTAATATGAAATACGGTGGCTCCTGGCCAATTCACAAATGTCACAATGGAAATCCAAATCACTGACAACTGAAAACAAATGAGGTTGCAGCTTCTTAAGATAACTAAAAGATATATGACCTAACCGGCGATGCCATAACCTTACAGCTTCCTTTGCATTCTCTACCCAGTTGATCTGATTAGCTTGCCCCAAAAGATGTTTCTGGTTCTCTCCAGCCTCTGTCAGATCCAGGTAGTATAATTTCCCCTTCTAACACCATAACCAAGAATCCGCAGAGTCAGAATGACCTGAAACACACAGAAAGACGGATAGAATGTCACAATACATGCAAGAGCTAAAATAATTTGACCAACAGACAGGAGATTATAAGATAGTCATGGAAGAACTAAGACAGATTCAAGGGTTAAGGTATCATATAAAGTAATAGATCGAACCTTCTCCAGTGACCGGAGTTGGAGTACCATCAGCAGTAGAGACAACATTTTGAGGGGAATGTCTAAGGTTTTTCACAAGATTAGGGTCATTGGTCACAAGATTAAGGTTTTTCACCAGATAATTGGTTTACCTAGAGGACGGCGTGGAGAAGGACCAGAGAAGCCTGAAGGAGGAAATGGTTTGCGTTGAACAGCCATAATAGAAGATTCGATAGGTACCGAATGCCCCATAGCATGTTTATCTGATTGCACCTTGCGAATGTAAGCATAGCTCTGCTCCAAGGAGAATTTAGGTTCCTTCCGCAGGATTTCTCCACGCACCTAATCATACTCTGAGTCAAGTCCACTAAAAAACATGTGAACACGCATCCAGGAAATTGTTGAAGTCTCTTAAACTACAGCTGCAACATTATCATTATGAAAGGCGACCCTTTGATCAATCTCTTGGAACATCGCCACTAACTCATTGTAGTAGGTAGGAATGGGCGTCCATTTTTCTTTGCTTTAAAACACTTCTTGTTCAATTCAAAGATCCGGGTTTATTAGAATCATCATAAAAGATTTTCTCTACAGCTTACCAAATATCTTGCAGTAGGAAGACGAATATACTGGTTCATAAGAGATAACTTCATAGAGTCAATGAGCCAACTTTTCACCTTTTCATTGTCCGTGGCCCAAGCTTCATATTCATGGCGGGTTCAGCCTTCACTCCGGTCAGATAACCAAACTTTCCTCGTGCTCTAATGCACATCCGCATGAGAAGAGCCCATATGGTGTAGTTGGATTCATTCAAGACAACACTTGTTGGGAACGCAGAGTTGTCTTGTTGGGTGGTGTAGTGGTGATGGATGACTTGTGAGGATGACACCATTGCCTTCTCGGGATTTGATCGTTCGCCTTCAATTACAGGTCCGGCCGTTGAGGAATTTGGGATTTTTGCAGGATTGGGTTTTCTAGGGTGATGGTGGTTTGAAATTCAAGGAAGGTTTGATTTCAATGGTGGTGGTACATAGTGGTTTGTGGTGTTCTTCGGGATTCAGGATTCAAAGGATGCAGCGCAAGTTCAAATGATTGAACTGCTCTAATACCAAGTAGAAAAGAATATTTCAATTTAGGGTTAATTTGATGATTCTATTCATCCCACAATGGGGGTATATATACAAGTACAAAGGAGTAGTCTAACTCTAATAAGGAGTAGTTTAACTCTAATAGGAAACAATCTTTCCATAATTACAGGATATCCTAATGAAATAAGAATTCTAATTACATACAGATTTACGGCGATTCTATAGATTTACAGTGATTCTACATGCATGAGTAGATCACTTCTAAAAATTTGTTTCTAAATTGCTAATCGTTAAGGTACCGAACTAGATCAATTAAATGGATGAACCAAATCTGTCAAACACGAACCGTTCATGTTCATAATTGATAAATCACGATTACGAATCCCTTTACGATTTTCAATTTGGTTGAAAAATTGCATAAATGATTCCACATGAATATTTAAACATGTAACAGTTGATTTGCACAAATTTGATCGAAAAGTTGATCTCACAAAAAAATGCTCAACTAGTTCTCATTTTAGTGATAAGCTCTCCACACTTAATAAATATGTGAAATAAACTAGCGTGGGAGTATATATCAACACGATGGTCCCATGTCCTTGGTCCTCTTCCGAATTGTTTGGCCGCCTCTTCAATCTGGCGTACAGTTGCACCCAATTAATACATTAGTTAATGAGAAAACGTTATAATATTGCATGTATAAACCATGATTAGAAAATTATGTACCTGGTGCAGTAGAGGTAGCCACTCGAAAAGAAAAATCGAAGTCTGATTTCGTAACATTCATTTCTTTGAGAAATCAAGTACTAAATAAATTCAATCCTTATTTCAAAAAAAAAAAAAATTCAATCCGAAAGTCATTCTGCCTACTGTCATATTCGCCACAGCTGCAACCATACCATTCAAACTTGTAGTAGCCTCGACAGGCATGCAGGCTATTGAAGCCATGGCAAAGACTGCGATGCGAGCATAGAAAAACTTGGTTTTTGAAACCATGGATTACCTCGATATCCCGATCAATAAGGAGTAATAGTCCTTAGAACTCAGTTTAATTTGATTAAAGCTTTGGTGAAATACAAGGATTAGAACCGCCTTTTAATTATAATATTTTCATGCTTGCTTAGAACTAATTAACCAGCACCGTACCAGATTGATATACAATTACAAGAAAACACAAATTTTGGAATATAGTTTGTGAACCGGAATCAGTTCATTAAAAGCTCCAAGTCATTGGGCTCATGATATGAAATTAGTTTATTTTTATTTTTAGTTTTTATAAGTTGCTCATGTACACCGTTTTTATTAGCTTGGTATTACAAAATGTTTAAATGATGAACCATACCGTTTGATATATCACAATATGAAGTTCAATCCATTACAGATATATGATCTACTAAGTTGGTTGTGTAGTGAACTAGATCTAAATCTAATTGAAAAGGTTTGAACAACTATGGTACTGTGATGTTTATCATACATTTATTTTACATATATTTAAACAAAAATTATAATTATTTGAATTAAAATTACAATATTGAGAACAAAGTTATTCATTTACACTATTTACATATAATTAAACAAAAATTATAACATTGACAACAAATTTGTTCAAAAACTTGTAACAAGGGTGTAGGTAGTGTAATTACCATTATTAGAACTAAGATTACACAAAATATGACTCAACATTACTACTCTGACAACAAATTTGTTGTCACATTTATAAATATGTGTATGAGATACGGGTATGTATTATAGAATTTTCCTTGTTTTTATTTCAGAATTTGATGAATTGTAGACATATGATAAAGTTAAGGGAGAGGTCTTAGTAAGCCATTTTGAATTGTGCTTATTCTTGTCAAAGATTCGTTATGTGTTCATCCATCAATCATCCTATATTACTCGAATAAAACACTACATCCTAATGATTATATCCACGAGAGAAAAAGGAGGGATAACTTCATTCGTTTTGTGGGTGGTGCATGTATTATATCTCTGTCTTCTACAACAAATTAATAACTAGAGATACTCATCGGGAGGTCGATCGGTCATCCTTTTGCATGAGAACAAGTATGCTTTTCAAGCTGAAGCGAATACACATTTTGCCAATGACATTTCTGACACTAATATTGTTGACCTGGTAATGGTCTAGTGACTTTTATTTGATATTATGTAAATTGCTTGTACTTTACTAAACAATTTGATCTATAGTAGATAAATGTATGGCACAAATACACGTACTCATTGAAGCAGCCTTCCATGGAAAATGGTCTGCAATAGAATTTGAGTTCAAAATAAATTGCCATTTTTGCAGCCTAATTCATTGCATCTACTGTTATTTGATCCATACCCTAACCCTAGTTAATTCTTTTCTTTTTTTGGTATTCTAGATTCAACTCTAAGAATAAAAGGGTCTGGAAACATAACTGGATCATGTGCTAGATGCATATTTTTCTGGTGGATTATCTGGAAACCAGATAGATATATATGTAAGTCGTATGGTCATGAATGCCGGAAAGGAATTGAAGGACTTATAAACACCATATATATAAGGTAATTACATAAAGAAAGGGAAACATATATAGTGAAAGCAAGTGTAGATACCTCTCACTATGCATGGATAGTTTGCTACCTCACCAAGCATAAACAACACCCTCATGGGATCCAACCGCTACTTGCATCTTGTAGCCCTATGTTCAAGCTACGCTACGGTATCCGGAAGCGGCAAATATGTCACCGGGAAGCCACCTTCCCGGCCTTGCCAACATGCCCTCACAACATAGTTTTTCTATACTAGAATAGTGGTATTTGATTCCCACATCGGAAACCATGTAAAGGAGATGGCTTCCTTCACCTATAAAAGGAATGCCTCCTCCCACAACTCAAGACATCCCATTACATCTCATCTAATCCTCCAGGCATTTTGTAAATGACTATAATGATCATTTTACATATTTGCCAATTTTTGTCTATACCATGAGTATTCTAGACAGTTCCATTTTTTGAAAAACTTTTGACATCAAACATGGCGCCTCCCTTTAGTAGAGATAATATGACGCTTTAGCTTCCCATTTTTTCAATTATTATTATTATTACTATTATTAATAATATTAGTATTATTTTAGAATAAAAAATTAATAAACAACTAATAATATTACGATTATAGTGTATAACAACTAATCCGTGAGTCAAATTCAAGACCTTCCACTAAACCAATGATATTGGGCAAGCCTTAGCTTCCGATAAATTAGAGAAAATTAGTTGAAAAAAAAAAATCTAAATTACGTTTTTTTTTTTGGTCATTGACCCAATAGGACAGAATTCCTTCAAACTCTCCCCAAAAATTGACCCTGTGTCCGATAAATCATATGAAATGATGATTTTATGCCATCTAACCCCAAAAATATTAGGTTCTTGAGAAATTCAAAGTAAAGGAGAGTTAAAAGAAAGGGAAAATTTTGCAAACAGTACACCAAATAAAGGCCACTAATAATTTTTATACATAAAGTTCCAAACTGAGCATTTTGATACACGAAATCTGAAACCTGACCCACTATTCGTACACGACGTTAATGACGCCGTTAACTCTATGTCATTAGTCATTTGTTCAAGGGTAAGTTAGTACTCTTTGACTCTCTCCTCTCCACAGACCCAAGTCACCCAACCACCTCCGATTAGAATTTCAAATAGATTTGTGGAGGACAACAGTGCCGAGTTAGGCCAGTGGGATTGACCGGAACAACAAGATCTCTGAGACTCCAGTGGTCTTGAATGTCTACGAACTCACCCCTATCAACAATTATTCAGTTTCATTCGGTCTCGGAATATGTCGCTCCAGTATTGAAGGTCTGGGTTTATTTTTGTGCTTCATGTTTTGGTGATCTGGGTGTGGTTGTGTATTGGTTTTCAATGTTTGCAATGGTTCTGAGAATAGGAAAACAATATTGGGTATTGTTAATTATGATGGATGCATCTATATTTTGGGCCAAGATCGGTACTTTAAACCTTGATGTATAATTGAATGGAACATAAAGGGGTTGGAATAGCCCCAGATTCCAAGGTGGAGCCGTATGGATCTTCTGGGTCTTGAAGTTTTCACCTTTTTCAAGTGATTTAGTTTATGGGTCTTAGTTTACATTTTTCAGTATTGGTTTTCTTCTGGGACTGTGGGGTTTATCGGTGCAGTTACTTTACAGTGAGGTGGGTTTGAGCTGAGGAATAGAGAAGAAAATCTTGTGGAGTTGTTTAGAGGTTTTGATCTTTGGTTCAGCCGATCTGGAAGTCGATTATGGCGCAGAGAGGCGGGGGAGCAGTGGCTAGGCAGTTGGGGAGGTGGCAGTCGAGGTCTTGGGCGACTTGGTGGAGGAACGGATCAGGGAGGACCGGAAGAGGTGGTGAGTTGGAGGATTTGGGTGAGTGGATTTTGGGAAGAAGATGAGGGGAGGGTGGATGACGGAGTGGACAGAATGACTATGGTGGTGCTATAGTGGCAGGAGATGAGGTGGTTGCAGAGGTCCATCCATGTGGCAGAAACTGATGATGAAAGGGTGGTGGTGCTTCATTGAGCAAGCAGGTGTGTGTGTGTGTGTGTGTGTGAGATATGGGTGGCCAGAGTAAGAGAGAGACAGAGAGATGGGTGGCAAGAGTGAGAGAGAGAGAGACCAATTTACCCCTCAATTTATGCCAGGTCGCAAAGGATGAAACGGCGATAGTGACGTCGTGTCTAGATAGTAGGTCGGGCTTCAGATTTCCTGTACCGAAATGCTCGGTTTAGAACTTTATGTATAGAAATTATTAGTGGTCTTTAGTTCATGTACTGTTTGAAAATTTTCCCTAAAAGAAATGCATCTTATTCATAGTTGCTCACAAATGAGCCATTATTACATTATAGAGGAATCTTCTACAATTGGGATCTCGTCACATGGACAAGGACTACTGAGCAGAAGGACAAAATATCCCAACAACACTGGAGACAAAAGGTGGCAGGGTTGACTCAATCGAAGCTTGAGCAGATGCAATGCCTGGAGATCAGGATTGTTATTGGAAGGTACAAGAGAATCAATCATAATTAGGTTTGGGCTTGGTGATTAAGAAGAGGGTTTGGGTTTGACCCTAACAAGTCCTACCCCCTTTGAAAGAGGCCTGACCTTAAACCTTAAAATCTTGAAAATGATTTGGGATGGTCTGGACTTCCTCCCATGTTGCATCCTCAATTGGAAGTCTAGCCTTAAATCAACCACTTAGTAATGGTTTTGTTGCGTCTACGTTCAACCTGCATATTCAAAACCTTTGAGGGAACTCAAGAAAGAGTGTAGTCGTGTTCGATGGGTGAAAGGGTGGTGGAACTGAAATCTAATCACCTAGATTTTTCTTGAGTAAGACATGGAACATGGGGTGAATCTTGGCATTGGGTGGAAGCTTGAGGTGATATGCAACTCTTCCAAAGCACATCGCGATTTGGTACAACCCGTAAAATCTGGGTGCCAATTTGTGAGAGGCGCAGCGAACCATTGATTGCTGCTAGTAGGGATGGAGTTTGAGGAAGACCCGATCACCCTTAGAGAATTCTCATTCAATTCGATTCTTGTCAGATTGCAACTTCATCCTATTCTGAGCTAATTCTATGTTTTCTTTAAGCAAGGTTAGAAGCTAGTCTTTGTTTTGCAGTGTGACGTCTACGACATGTACAACAATGCAACTAGGAAGGTACCGAGAGATGGAGGATGATGGGTGCCATAAAGAGCCTGAAAAGGTGACATCTTTATGGTGATGTGATAGCTTGAATTATATTAGTAATCAGCCCAATTAAGCAGATTTGGTCAAGAGGCAGGCTTGTCAGAAACGAGGCAACAAAGGTAATGCTCAAGAGGGCAATTGAGGACTTCTGTCTTGGCATCTGACTGTGGGTGGTATGCAGAGCTTCTATACAGCTTGATACCTTGTAGTTTGAAGAAGTTCTACCAACTTATACGGATTGGGTCTCAATTAGTGATGATATTATGTGGCATTGCCGTCACGACTGAACATCTCCTTAACAAAGAGATCAGCAATTGAAGCCGTCGTGTAAGGATGTGAGACTGGGAGAAAGTGTCCGTATTTGGAGAGTACAACCACAACCATGATGGTAGTTTTACCTTGATGGAGGAAGACCATCTATGAAGTCCATGGAAATGTCAAAGAAGACAGTTTTCTAAACCGATAAAGGCTGGAGAAGGCTCGATGGTTTAATGGTCTCATAGAACTAACTGTCTTTGGCATTGGTCGCAAGTGGTCATGAAGTATTTGACATCTTTAGCATTCCTGGCTAGGCAAAGTTTCTGGATAAGTGCACAAAGGTACGGAGGAAGCCCAAATGTCTAGCTTGAAGATAGGGGTAAAATTTGAATTGCAATTTGGATCTCTAATCCGAGGTAATTGGTACAAACACTCTATTCTTGTAATATAACCTATTTTGTATCAAGGAAAACCTTTTTTTTGGTGGGATTTCCTTGTAACAATGCTTCTTTGATGTCTTGTGCGTTTGAGTCTAGGGCACATGCCTTGTCTGTAAGAGTGAGGCAGTCAAATACAGGCGTGGTGGTGGCATGGATAGTGCAAACCACATGGCAGCAGGATAAGCATCCGGTACCATATTGAGGTGGCTGGCACAGTACTCCACCTTGTAATTGTAAACCAGCATCTTGAATAGCTACTGATGCTGTGCCAAAGTAGTGATGCGCTGATCAAGAGCATGTTTTAATGTCTTGTGTTCGATAAGGATTGTAAAATGGTTGTCCCAACACATAATGTGGCCCATTTTTTTTACAGCAAAGAAGATAGCTAGCGTCTCCTTCTCATAAACCGGAAAGGGATGATTTCTAAGAGATAAGGCCTTGTTGAGATATGTTATCGGATGGCGTTATTGCTATAGAACCGCATCAATACCAGTTCCGCTTGTATCGGTTTCGATGAAGAAAGGAAAATTGAAGTCAGACAGTGCCAAAACCAGAGCTGAGGTCAGTGTTTTCTTGAGTTGTAAAAAGGCAATTTCGGCTTGAGGAGTCTAACTAAAATTGTTGTTATTCAACATGTTTGAGAGTGGTTTAGTAATTATCCTATAGTGTTGAACAAATTTCCAGTAATAGCCTGTTAAGCAAGAAAAAAACGAAGCAGCGCCTTGAGAGATTGAGGTTTGGGCCAGTCCCAAAAACATTGCACTTTAGATGGGTCCACTGAAACACCTTGGGTCGAGATCACGTGGCCCAGATATGCCACACTTTGTTGAGCCAAAGACCACTTAGATAGTTTTACTTTCAAGCTATTTTTTTGTAAAACTTGAAACACTTCATGAATATGCTCTATGTGTGATGATAAATCAGTGCTATACTTAAGGATATCATAAAAAAAAAAAAAAAAAAAAAACTAGTCCCCCCCCCCCCCCCCCCCCCCCGAACTATTAGAGCGTAGACAGTTATGTCCCTGTTATCTTAATTTTAATAAATTAATCCTCAGACATTCAAATCTCACACAATCTGGTCCTTCCGTTAACTGTCCGTCCAAATTGGTCTTTAACTGGGTTAGTTGGCAATTTTTTCCATACCAACTCAGCTGAATGCATGCCATGTCAATGGAAAAATAAAGAGGTCACCCCTATACTTTATGTTCCATCTTCTTCACTAAAAGAAGATCAAAATCCTTCCAAAATTGAGTTCATATTTCCCTCCATATTCACAGATTCAGTAATATATCTGTAAATTGAAGCATGCACAATTTTGAAACATAAATGGAAGGAAAAAGTTCGAAACAAACATTCACCTACATTCATAATAAACCGAAAAATACATTGTATCGTCAACATTAGCAAGCCATTGAACAAAGCTCTAACTTACCAAAAACAAACGTTAGAGCATTACATCCTCCAATTGTTCAAGTACTAATATATTTGGAATTAAATTTAGCTCTAATCATCTTATCAAAAGATTAGAGCTAGCAACTAACTGACACAGCACAAGGTTGCCCAAAAACAAGATTCCTAAAATGTTTTGCTTGGCTAGCTAATATCAAATCCCATATGTACCAACTATTTTCCAGCTCCTTTACCAGAGTTCTGTCTAACCCTTTGAGAGGACCTTGAGGGTGTTGCAGCCTTCTTAGTTGATGCATTGGAACCTTGTACAGACCTTGAACTTGTTGGGGTAGATCCAGCTTGTACAGGCCTTAAACTTTGTTGGGTAGATGCAGCTTCTACAGGCCTTGATCTCTTTGGGGCAGACTTGTTTGCTTCCAACCTTGATGCCTTTAAGGCAGCCTTCTTTTTCTGGAGACACACAACATTGCATTATAAGTATACTTTAGACCATAGTAGCAGTACATACAAAAGCAAGGAAAAGATAGAGTGTACTGTTACCCTTTGAAACTCAGCTCTTTCTTTGGCTTTCTGCCTCAACTCATTCTTGGTCATGGGTCGTTTTTTTCTTTGCTTGGACTGCAGCTCACAATGAGGAAAGTAAATGACAATTCAATGTAAGCAAAAACCAATAATTGCCTCAAGTTTGAAATACAAGTTACCTGATTTTCAGATGTTTGTCCTTCTTGTGTATTGAGCTTTCTCTTCTTAATAACAACAGTAGCCTTGTCCTTTGGTGGCAAATGTCTTTGACATGTGTTCACGTTGTGACCTACTTGCTTACAATTGCTGCACCTTAGAGATCTTTACACCCTTCCAAGTTTAACACCACATTCCTGAACCTTTTCTGAAGCATCCTTCATTCTTGTTGTGTTAGTCCTACCAGGCTGCCTTGAATATTTTGGAGGCAAAATAGGAGGATCTTCAGTTATTGACCATAAATCCATGCTATTTACAGGTTGGATGAGGTTGTTGTAGATACTTATATAGGTCTTCTTCAAATAACATGCTACCACATAATCATCTGGATCATGCCTCTTTAAGTAAATGACAAAGACATCATGTTTGCAAGGTATTCCGGACAAGTCCCACCGCCTGTAAGTGCATGTCCTCATTCTTAAGTTGACCACATTCTTCGATCCCTCAATATTGTCTACCTCAACAATGTCACCACCATTAAATATTGCTATGCAGTCTGTTGCAGCCTTCAACTTATTCTTCTCCATAACCACCCTTGGCTTTAGACAGATATTGCCATGGTAAGCCTCCATTTTTTCCTTCCTCATTGCAACTCTCTTCATTAACTTCACCCTCAACTCTTCAAACATGGTAACTGATGGCTTGTCGCTGGCCTCCAATATCCAACTATTAAAACTCTCATAAAGATTGTTTATCATTATGTCACAGTCCCCATTTGTGTTGAAATATGTTCTGCACCAATGTCTTGCATGCCTCTCTTTTGTTGCAATCATTAACCATTGCATAACATTAAAATCAGTTTAGTGTTATCAACATATGAACATTCATAATAAAGGATTTTCAAGTACATGTAAGCCACTTGTATGCATCAAGGTCAAAGGCCTTTGTATCCTCCATATCCTTCTAAAAGTAAGGAAAAGTAGCTGATTTTGCACAAGCCCACATCTGATCTTTCATCACTTTTCTAGGAAATAACTTCGTAAAGTTCATCGACATGTGCCAGACACAAAATCTTATATGAGCTCTTGGAATAACCTCTTTAAATGCAGTTATGAGACATTTTTGCTTATCACTAATGAAAGTCCATTCTCTTCCTTCCTGCTCAATGTTCAGATCAGAAACCATTAACTCTAGAAACCACATCCATGAATCCTTGCTTTCTGCCTCAACCATAGCATATGATATCACCCATGATGTGTTATTGGCATCAATACCAACAGCTGTCAACAGTTGACGCCTATAGCAACTCTTTATATGTGCACCATCTAAACTAATAACAAGTTTGCAACTAGCCTTAAAGCCATTCTTGAGAACCCCCAAATAAATATACATTCTTTTGAATACTGGAAGGTTGCTGGTATTGGGGAAAGCACACTTAATATCAATTGTAGTGGTAGGATCAACCCTCTGAAGATCTCTTCCATAATCTCTCAGCCTTGCATATTGTTGAATTATGGATTCTTCTACTTCCAAAAGAGCTCTACTTCCAAAAGAGCAGCCCTCTTGGCTCTATAAGCCATTGACTTTGAAACCCTTGCTCTAATACTAGCTGACATTGTCTTAGTTAGAGATTCTGCATCACCAAAACCTCATTAAGTAACACACCAAATAGAATCTCATTAAGAGAAATATTTGGTTTTCAGCTCTCATTAAGAGTAATCTGATCTTTAAACTTTGAAGTTAGGTACTTTTGCTTAACCATGCTGTTGTTGAATTTCCTAGTGCATTTGTGAACTGGATCATAGCTTTTGACCATCAATGTGCTTTCATACTGCATTTTGCTGGCCAGCAGCTCAAATGGATAGTTGTCCTCCTTACAAACAACTCTTATCCTTGTTTTGTCATTCTTAATGAACACATATTCCCAACCTCCTTGAATAGCATACTCCTTCAAAGCATCCCTTAGAATCTGCGCTATTGCAAACTTCATTTGAAGTTTGAAAGCAAGATTCTTCATGTCTTTCTTGGGGTTGAATTCAAGTCCCACCTCTTCACGTTCCCCATCAGAATTTATAGTATAACCCAATCTTCATCATCTGAATCCTCAACACCAAACATGTCCTCATCATCAGCCCACTCTTTTAAACTTTCATCTACATTTGACCTGGCCACAAATCCAGCAGATTCTGGTCTTGTTGCAGTTGGATCAACATCTCCTTCACTCAACCATTCATCATCATCACCCATCCCATAGTGGTCGTACTCCTCATCATCTGCACAGGGATCATAATCACTGCCCTCATCCTCTTCACTATTTTCTTCATGCCCACTACATTCGTCACTTCCATATTCCAGACCACCAAATGATTGAAGTTAATCCAAATAATCTATCTCTACATCAAGAAGACCACAGCCTTCATTTACTTGGACACTTGATTGTTGTTTAGAAGATCCTACTCCTCCACTAGACTGCCCTATCCCACTTGACTGCTAATTTTTTCTTGTATCTACTTCCACCAACTTCAACTTCTGTTTTTTGCTTGTATCATGCTCCACCAACTTCTGTTTTCCCTTGTCTTTTGGACCAAGGTCACCAACAATGCTTGCTTGAGTAGGTACAGTCTACTCAACCTCTCTAATCATGATTCCCTTGCTTTTACCAGGTCTAAGCGAATTAGGTAGTTGTTCAATCACACATGTTGGCTTCCTTCTAGGCTCATCATTAGGTAACTCTTCTATAATCACACCACTGCTACGACCTTCATTAAAGAAGAAGTCTTCATACATGAAGATGTCATCATCTTCTTCTTCAAACACATTGTGCAGCTCTATGTGGTCCAAGTACAATATGATCAACCTCCATTGTGGTATTGTACTACACATGATCACAACATCTGTCTCTGTTTCCAACTTCATCAGCTCATTGTTAGGTCCATAATTACCTAGTAATTATTCCCCTAATCTTGTACTTTTGCTTAACCTTTGTGTTTATTTATATATATTTATTATGTTTTCCTTATCATGCTAGGAAATGATGGAAATGCTTGGAAATGCACTAAAAACTCAATCTTCGGACATTTTCCTACTCCGGCTAGGAGAAACCGAGCTAGGCAAGGAAGGAAGAGCGGAAGCCTGACCAAATTAACCCAAATGAGCTGAAAATTTCCAGATCCATTTTAGACATCCTAAGGATCATTTCTTATGAAGAGATCAAGAGCTAGTTCAGAGTGGAAGGACTTCAAAAGATCAGTGCAAGTTTCACCACTAGAAGACAAAAACTGCAAAACAGGACCTGTACTAATTCCAGCAGCATTTTCGGGGCAAACCACTTTGAATTAAACTCTAAAATTTTACCAAAATGATCTACACTCATGGAGGAATATTTGGTATGAAGAAGTCAAAGGCCAATTCCTAACTCTCGGTGGAGATTAAATTGAAAGAATAAAGTACGAAAACATGACGAAATGAGAGTCAACGCCGGATTTCACCCAAGTTGGCCAGCCAAGACCATGTGTGGAGGAGAAGGAAGAGCTGATTAGGGTTAGAGACTTTAGGTGGGAAGACTTTAGGTCTAGGTTATTTTGAAATCAAAAATTTGAAATATGACAAGTGGTCTTATTCTTACACCTTACACCTTTGTCTCTCATTTATTACATTGTTCCCTTACACAATGACCCTTCTACCCTTACTTTTTCTCCTCTACCAAAATATCTATGGGCTTTCTAGGTCATTTCTATGTGGAGTTAAAGACTAGATCCACATTTTGTGCTTACACATTTGTCAATCACATCTAGCCCTTCATTTCATTTGATCTCCACCCTCCATTCATCACTTTTGGCCTATAAAAACACCCTCCCCTCACTTTGGACGTTTTTCATGTCTTCCTTCATCCATTTCATCTTCTTCCTCTCTTCATTTCCTCTCCATATTCCATAGTTCTTCATCATGTAGTTCATAGTTCTTAGATTTTGTGTACAGAAAAGTGTAAAGTGTCTTAGGTTATTACCAAAAACCGAAGACCGGTACCCTTTACATCTTTGGTCAATCACACATTGGTTTCATCATTTCAACCTTTGTTCTTCAAGTTTCTAAGAGTTTTGAGGATTTGTATGGCAATTTGGGTTTGAAAGAACCAAAATTTCCATACTTTGAAACATCTCTCACTAGTTTTGCATCAAAGGGAGCTAGTTTGGTAACCAACCACTTTCTCCACTCTTCCTCTCTTTGGCTTGATGTTATTATGTTGATGGGTTTGATTTATGTAACTATAGGTTGTGAGTATAATAAATTTGGGCCAGGCCTTAGCCCTAGCCAAACTCATGTATAAAATAGTGTGATGCCATGTTTTTTATGAATATGCATGTTTTGAATCATTTAGCTACTTTACTTTAATGCTTTCTTACATGTGTTTTTGGATTTGTCACCTAGAAGCATGTTGTAGGAATTAATGAAATCGGAAACTTAAGCTTGACAATCTTTTGTAACCGAGAAGCATGTGTAGCTAATAGGGTGGTGGTCTAGCTTATTCTTACGGGAAGAACTAGATTGCTTGGGTTTCTTACCTAGAAATTAAAGCATGATGTTGTGGGTTTTGGTTCCGGAAGAATTTAGGCTCACGACACCATAGGCCATTTAAGATCCGGAAGATTTGAATGGTATAAAAGTTGTGTAATTTAGCTTTGCTTCGGAAGAGATTGTTAAATTGCATGCATGATTAGTTGGTTTCTTGGTAGCTTCATCAAAACACTAAGGGAAAATTTATTTAAACATGTTGTTATTAGAAAATGGGTTACATTATATGCATGAAGGAGGCTAGGTGCAAAAACCTATGCTCCTATTTATCTCATTGATCAAAGTCTCTATTTTATTTTATTTTTATTTGCTTAGTTAATTTTTGTACAACTTATTTTACTTTATAAAAATTAAAATCAACAAAGCCAACTCACCACTTTACCATTGTAAATATCATTATTGATAGTTTTGGCTTCCAAATGGCCGAGACTATTAATTTGTAAAAAGATAGACTCGCATGTGTTTTCTAGGTTTTATTTTTGCGGTAATCTAACTTAGGGTAGAGTTACTCAATCTCTTGGGTATGATACTCTTACTTTTCCCCTTTACTAAAACTTGACCTCATAATCTTGGGAGTAAGAGACATCATACACTAGATTTGCACATATTTTCATACTCGTGATGTCTCCAACACTATCATCTTCATTACAAACCTTGTACCAGTAATCAATCCTTTGATTACTACAAGCTGGATTGAGCTGCCTCACCATGTTATCTACCTCAACAAGCGACATTCTATCTTTGTCGACATTGTCGTAGAAATTCACCTTCTCTCCAACGTATTTACTGTCCCTTATGCACCCTCCATGATACACCTTCACTGTGAAATAGTCTGGGTGACCTACAATAATTCAACAGATACCATTAGTCAACATATACCATGAGTCAACATGCCCATTAACTTCAGACCAATTAAAATCAATATACCCAACCAACTAATACTTGCCTCCATAAAGAGCTACAAGCCAAATCGAAAAGGCAACATAAAACAACAAACAACAATCTCCAGTTTTCCAGTTGTTCACACATGGGAGACAAAAACAAAAGGGGAACAAAACTTTGTTTACTACATGCTAGGACCACAACTAAAAGCTACACAGAAAGTACTATATTAAAAGCCAAACCCAGATTCTCCAACCACAACTAAACCAATATTAAAAGCCAACACATACCAGCTCCAACAATCACACTGTTATGCAATTGCAATTAAATAGCCAACATCATCAAACCATGCATCTCGAAACCCCTAAACTAGTGTAAACCCCGAATTTTTTTTCAAAACCCTAGAACTCGAAATCATAACAATAACCATTTTGAAATAGCAGCAGTCCTTCGAAACCAACAAATATAGTTTAAAATCAGCCACGAAACCCTTGATTTCAAAAATCCCCAATTTCTTTTTCCTAAATCCAAAACCCTAGAAACCTGCGATTTTCAATCAATCGAAGTTCGGAGACCAAATCTAAACCCTAGAAACTTACCATAATCAGGGATTTCATCCTTCTCCCCTTCTGAAACTCTTGGAACCCACAAATTAATGTCGTTAACCACCATGTCGCCACCTTTAGATGTCGAGCTCAGGTTCGAATCGGATTGTGAAGACGACACTCTTTGATAGCAGATGAAGGTTTAGGGTTTGATTTTGAATGGCATCGAGCTGATGGGTTGTGTGGGATTACAGAGGCTAGAGCTCCAGAGATTACAAGATTTTAAATTTTACGGTTTTTTGGGAGATTAGGAACTGGGTTACGATTTAGAACGGATTGAAGACTACCACAATAGGCTATGGGTATTCACGACATTTTACAGTCCAAGGTGGCGCCACATGGCGTATCTATGTTGCCACGTCACCCAATTAACAGTCAATTTGGACGGACATTTAACGGAAGGATCAGATTGTGTGAGATTTGAATGCCTGAGGATTAATTTGTTAAATTTAAAATAACAGGGACTAAACTGTTAACGCTCTAATAGTTCAGGGGGGGACTAGTAATTTCCCCTAAAAAAAACAAGCATAAAACTTACGCAACATAGGCTTAAAGGTGTGGTTCATTAAGGCTTGGAAAGTGGAGGGGGTGTTATAGAGCCCAAAAGGTATGACTACTAACTCGTAATGCCTATCCTGAGTGAGAAAAGCCATCTTGTGAATATCATCCTCGTGCATCCAAATTTGGTAATATCCAAAGCACAAATTCAATTTGGTGAAATAGGTTGAGGCATGAAGCTCATCAAGGAGTTCGTCAACCACTGAAATGGGGAAATCATCTCTAATGGTTACTGCATTGAGAGAGCAGTAATCCATGCAAAATTGCTAAGTGCCTTCTTTCTTGCACACCAAGAGGACGAAGGAGGAATATGGCCTATTAATAGGCCTTATGATGCCTTGACCCAACATTTCTTGAACTTGGGCCTTTAGCTCTTCCTTTTGGCAATAAGCAAAGCGATAGGTTGGATGTTTACAGGGCTGGTGTTGGCATGAGGGAAATTTGGTGGTCCATGAATCTTTTGGGTGGTAGCCCAGTAGGTGCGACTTAGGTTGTGAAGTAGAGGCTGAAGTTCTTGGGCCAAGAGGTCCAAATGGTCAGTGGGTAACTTGCCCAATAGGCCTGCACTATCAACGGTTTGGTTATGTGAGCTTAGACCTCTCAATACATGTTTCTCTCCATTCACTATGAACATCATAATCTGTTCCAGAAAATACTAGCTAATATAGGAATCGAGCCATTGTGTTATGAGGACTAGCTCGCATTCGGAAACCGGAAGAATTAGTAAGAAGAAGTTGGTGTATTTGTAACATTGTATCTTGATAGTGATGTCGTGCACCACTCTAGAGGGTGAAATAGGGTAGTCGGACGCCGCTATGAATCTCTGTGGCGGAGAAGGGTGGATGGGAAGACCCAATTTAGAAGCCACGGTGGGATTAAGAAAGTTTATGGAGGCCCCACAATTGATAAATACATTAATTTTCATCCTTAAGATAGAGCATTTCAGTCTCATCATTTCATGGCTTTTGAATTGCTGATGGTGTGCAGTAGAAGGATAGGCTCAACCACCACAGTTGGTTCCTCCATGGAATTCGGGGTTGTCATCTGTGGATGTAATGGCTTCCAATATGGTCATGATGGAGATTTTGCAGATACGGTTCTTGGAGTATTGCTCATCATAATTGAAGCAAAGGTTTTTTGCTCGTCGTTCTCTCTGTTCAAAGAGTGAGAGAATGCAAGGGTGTTGATTGGAATTATGGTTTATGGTAGTGTGTGGTTGGGGGTTTGTGGTAGGAGGTGTGGACTGTGGGTTTATGGTTGTTTGGGAAGAGGGGAAGTTAGATGACCAAGGTGAAGTGAATCTGTCGTTGGGATTCCAAGTACTGGATCTTTGGAAATGAGAGAGACGCAAGTCTTGGTTTATTTTTTTTATACCTTCAAGCCAGTCACTGACTTTGGGCTAGGGACTTGGGCTCCATAGCCATGACATCATGTCTCACGTCTAGCTTAAGGCTACCACAGAAGATGGGCAATAGCTGAGCATCAGACCACTCAGGCACTCGACAGGATAACTTGGTGAATCTGGTGATGAAATCATCCAGTGAAGCTGATTATTGGAGGTGAGATTATTGGGTGGTAATGTCAGCAGTTGAGCCTGAGTCGAAGTGTTCGAGCATAGCAGTTGTGAATTGCTCCCAAGTGATAATAGGGTTTCTCTATTCAAATGCATTCATCCATTCATCTGGATGAATGCATCAGGCCAAAAGTGCGAGTAAATAGTGAATACTCACTCATGGTAAGGGATACGGTGGATTCGAATGAGGGGCTCCGCCATAGCAAGCCAATCGACTATGTCCTCTCTGTTAAAAGGGGGTTGTTCGTTTCAAGGTGCGTGGTAATGGTGAAAATACTGGTGGTTAGCTGGTGGTTAAAGGTGTGATTGAGGGTTGTGGTAAGTACTGAAGTGCAGTTATAAAAATTGGTTGGTGAGATTGATTTGAAAAGAATCCATAGAAAGGTGCAGGTCTTCATTATGAGCTTGTAGGATGGCTATAGATTGTTGTACCTCATGAATGGCCGGGTTGTCTTGTTGGGTGCATGCTGAAGCAACCAATGTAGCCAGGGCGGTCGTGTGTGGTGGTGATACCATTAGGAGATTGACCGGAAGCAAGGATACTGCTAGTGGTGCCTGGTGCAAGACCCTCATACAAAGGCTATGATACCAGATTATAGGTTCTTGAGCAATTAAAAGTAAAAGACATTTAAAAGAAATGCATTTCATTCATAGTTGCTCACAAATGAGCCGTTGTTTACAATCTAGAGGCTAGGGATCTTCTAAAATTGAGATCTCGTCACGTGGACAAGGACTACTGAATAGAAGAACAACATATCCCAACAAGATCGGAGACATAGAAATAGTATCAACAGTAGAAACGACTACATAAGAGCAAGTTCACCCGTTGGGTCTCCAGGTCACCCACTATTCACTGCTTTTTAGTGTTAATTTCACCCTCTGGGCCACGAGTACAGTGTATTTCGTGCCCTGGGTCACCCTCCCAAAACCCTAAACCCTAAACCATGGTGACCTGCACAGTGTATTTCGTGCCCTGGGTCACGGGCACATTGTATTTAGTGACATAGAGAATGAAAATATACACTAAAAAATAGTGAATAGTAGGTGACCCGATGACCCAACGGGTGAACTTACTCTAAGAAATGGAAGCAAGCTGAGTCTTAGAAAAGAATTGTGTTACTTGTGCGGCTAGAAGCTCCACTAGTGTTTGGGATAACAGACACAACATATCATTAAGAGAAAAATTCAGTTACCGTCCCCAAACTATTTTGCCAAGGCCAATTTGATACCCGAACTCTCAAAAGTATCAATGTGATACCTAAAGACCTAAATTGGCATCAACGTGATACTTCCGTCCAAAATTTCTGACGGCGCCGTTTGTTTGCTGACGTGGCAAGCACGTGGGTAAAAAAAAAAAGGGCAAAATCGACTTTTATCCTTTTTTTGTTAATTCTTCAACTACCATCCCCAAACTATGCTGCCAAGGCCAATTTGATACCCGAACTCTCAAAAGTATCAATGTGATACCTAAAGACGTATTTTGACATCGAAGTGATACTTCGGTCAAAAATCTCTAACGGTGTCATCTGTTTGCTGACACGCACAAATTGAGCGTCAATCCCCGGCAAAGGAGCCAAAAATTGACAAGCTCGATATGAGTGTCAATCCCCGGCAACGGCCCCAAAAATTAACACGCTCGAAATGAGTGTCAATCCCCGGCAACGGCGTCAAAATTGACACGCTCAAAATGAGTGTCAATCCTTGGCAACGGTGCCAAAAATTGACACGCACAAAATGAGCGCGTAATTTAACCCTGTAAAATGTCATCGTTAGTATAGAATAAGTAGAGATCGTTCTAACCGAGGATTGATGGTACACCTGTAATTGTGTAAACAAATAAAGAAAAGTATTATTTACAAAAATAAAATAAAGAATATAAATATATACAATTGTGTAAACAAATAAAGAATTAAAATAATAAAGTATTATTTACAAAAATAAAATAAAGAATATAAATATATACAAGTAAACACAAATAAGGTGGTTTTAAGATTTATAAAATTGAAAATTAAAATTAAATGAAATATAGAAAATATAAAAACATATATACAAGGATGAAATGTAAGAAACAAAGATCAAAACCAATTCCATATGATTAAACTCAATTCAAATCCTATAATTGACCATCTAAGTCATGAGAAAGAAGTCGATCATGTGAAACATTTGAAACAAATGATTTTCCATATTTTACTTTCCTTTACTAATTAACCTAAGAGCATCTTTAGCAATGCTAGCCATTTTGTAGTTAAATTTTAGCTAAAATAGCTAGAAAGTCATTTTGGCTAGCCACTTTAGAAATACGTCTGTATCAATGCTCTCTATTTTAGCTAATTTTGAATTTATATTATTTTTTAAATGATGACTAAAGAGTTTAAATGTATTTATAAATTACATAAAATAACTTAAAAGGAATGTTTTAAATTATAGAGAGCCTCATCTCGCTCTCTATATTTAGGAGCGAGATAGCTAAAAGTTATAATGGAGAGCCACTTAGGAGTCTGGTGCAGCTGCTAAAATAGATAAAAAGCTAAACATGCTCTCCAAAATAGCTAAGGAGCTAAAATAGAGAGTCTGCTAAAGATGCTCTAAGTGAAACCACCTAGATCAATCCTATTAAATGATAGGAGCATTTTTTTTCTTTTCATTTTTCTTCTTCTTCTTCTTCTTCTTCTTGTTCTCGTTCTTCTAGGATTTTGTTATAGCCAAACCACCGCAAGCTCCGCTCCTTCTCCTCCACCCAAGAATCAAAGAAAAATGGCTTCTGCTTCTTCTTCAAACTCAGTCCTCTTCTTCTTCTCTCTCCTCCTCCTCTCTCTCATCTCCTTCCCCTCCGCCCAAACCATCACCAACGCTGCCATCATCCTCTCCAATTCCTGCTACAAATCCATGTTCTTCGCATTCAACTCCCAGCAGACAGACCCAAAACGAAAGTTGGGTGACACGATTAACAAAAAAAAAAATCAAATCTTTCTGCACCCAGAGACACCCATGTCTTCTTCTCCGCCAAAACCAATTTCCTTCTTCTCCGCTCAGCAGCTTTCCTCTTCCGGGGCAACCAACTGGAAAATTGGTTCGCTGCACACCAAATTTTGGTGAACCTTAGCTCCACCAACCATCTTCTTTCCTCGCAGAGACCGTCACCCATTCGCTAATAGAACCTCCATTCATCAAACCCCCTCCTCCACCGCCACAACCTCAGCATCCTCCTCCTACACTGCCGCCGTCATGTCAGTAACAACATATACCAAATACTCTGATCAAAATCACAATCATAAGGCCAAAGCAACATATAACATGAATTCATGTATATAAGAACTAAAAACAAACCCAGCATAAACCAAAAAAGCAAAACCAACCCAGATAGCAATTGAGCACAATTAGATCAAGAAAAAGACTTGCCAGCTGGTACTTGGTACCTTTGGCTTCTCCCACACACTGTCAATTGCTCGATTTGGGTAAATGGGTCGTTTCACTTTTTTTTTGGACCCACGTGCTTGCCACATCAGCAAACAAACGGCGCCGTCAGAAATTTTGAACGGAAGTATCACGTTGATGCCAATTTAGGTCTTTGGGTATCACATTGATACTTTTGAGAGTTCGGGTATCAAATTGGCCTTGACATAATAGTTTGGGGACGGTAGCTAAATTTTTCTCCAAAAAAAAAGTGAAAAAAAAAGGGTAAATGGGTCATTTCACTTTTTTTTTGGACCCACGTGCTTGCCACGTCAGCAAACAAACGGCGCCGTCAGAAATTTTGGACGGAAGTATCACGTTGATGCCAATTTAGGTCTTTAGGTATCACATTGATACTTTTGAGAGTTCGGGTATCAAATTGGCCTTGGCAGAATAGTTTGGGGACGGTAACTGAATTTTTCTCTATCATTAATCTCCAGAAAACCCCACACAGTCGCCTATGCGCGGTGGTCTAGAAACCCATAGGTCTGGCAAAGGCCAACCACTTTCTCATATTTGAACCGAATCGTTATAGTGGTGTCGGAGGTGAATTCAAAAATGAATGGAAGGTGGGCTTGTTAGACTCGAGACACCAACTACTGGCAGATGTGTACCCTCGCGGTGGAACCTTTGCGAATTCCCGGTTTGTCCAACTGGATCACGGTGCCAAACGTGACAACATTGATCCTATCATGAACAATGCTCCCTCTGCGCGTGAAGAGGTCAGATTACCGATATGACCAAATGACATTTTCTCCTTATCAGACATAGCAAATGTGGCTGCCAAACGGGCTGAAACTTCGTCGACCATCATAGAAAACGGCAGTACTAGAAACCGCGAAGCCAAAAAAAAAAAAAAAACCATAAATCTCCGAAATTCTCTCATTTTTATAAAATAATAGCAGAGACGATTGAGCACGAATAGCGGAAAAGACGGTCCCAAAAAGCGAAAACAAACAGACAAGAGCCCGCCCCACTGAAAGTGCGTTTCAAGTTTCACGATTCGGGTGAAATATAAATTATACAACACGCGAAAAAGACGAAACTAACCCCGCCTCGACGCCCACCAATCTCCTCAACTCCCAGGACCGTTCGGTCATTTACCCTCACAAAACAAGAAGAGAGAGAAAGAGATAAGCTCAACAGCAACTCTTGGGGGGCAGAGAGAGAGAGAGAATGGCGGAAGAGCAAGAGATATCGCAAGCTTTAGAAGCCCTGATCCACGCCTCCGACGCCCCGAAGTTCGCCACCCTAAACGACGTCGTGCAGCAGCTCGAGTCCAAGCTCGGCGGCCGCGACCTCTCCCACAAGGCCGACTTCATTCGGGCCCAGATCCACTACCTTCTCCAATCCCACCCGCCACCAATTCCCCCTCCTCCCCAGCCTCAGCCTCAGCCTCAGCCTCAGAATCAACCTCAACCTCCTCCTAAAGACCATTTTGCCCTCCAGCAAAACCCCAATTACCGCCCGCCTCCCTCCGCCTTCCAGACCTTCGCCTCCCACCCTCCTCAACTTCCTTCTCCCAAGCCCGAGCCCGAGCCCGAGCCCAGCACTACTCCCGTACCCGCATCCGTTTCCGCCTCCGACCCGCCGCCTAAGGATGGGTACGTGTCTCTTTCTTCTACCAATTTTGTCCTTATTTTCTCACAAACTCGATACCCAGAAAATTGTGCATTTCCCAAGTCCATTTCCTTCAAATTTTGTTTGGGTTCGATCGAGTATTGTTATTTGGGCGGGAAATATGTTTAGGGCTACAGTTTTAGGTTGCATAAGTCTTCTGGTAGTCAAATGTTTGGTTTATATTTCCCTTCATTTTTGAATTTTCTTCTTACATTAATATTTATTAGTTTAAACTTTAAAGGCATTTTATCTTGTAGTGGGCTTAGTCTCCTGTTTCTGTTTGGTTTTAAGTTGTAAGTTAAGGTGTTCATATGTCTTGATTAGAAAGCAGAATGCTTGTCCTTTATGTACCCAAGTCACATTAAAGTAGAACGACCAAAGCTTGAAACTTGTAAAGATTGATGAACTTTATGTGAATTATGTTTTGGGTTGCATGCAAATGACGGGAAAAGATGCTTTTAACCAATGTTGTTGTGATAGTATGTTTAGTGATTTTATGTTTCGGAATTTTGTCATTATGTTGCAGCGCTAAACCTAAACCAAAGAGAAAAGGAGGCCCAGGGGGTTTAAACAAACTTTGTGGTGTTTCGCCTGAACTACAGGTCATTGTTGGCCATCCAACTCTTCCAAGGACTGAGGTTCAAGCTCATTCGTCATTGCTATGTATCAGAGTTTGAATATTAACTTCCAGGAGTTTAGACTTATTTATGTTTTTTTTTTTTTTTTTTAATTGAGTTCAGATTGTGAAGCAACTGTGGGCTTACATAAGAAAACACAACCTCCAAGACCCTGGTAACAAGAGGAAAATTATTTGCAATGATGAGCTGCGGTTGGTTTTCGAGACAGACTGTACTGATATGTTTAAGATGAACAAGTTGCTGGCTAAACATATCATTGCACTTGAACCTTCAAGTATGTATTTGGTGAAACAGTTCCTTCTTCGTGTGTGCTGTCACACATTTGTGTCTCTGTGTTATATGTTATGCTTGTAAAATTGGATGCATATCTGAGGACTTGGTGTCTTGGTGCTGTCAGAACAGCCAGTTCCCAAGAAGCCCAAGGTTGTCGCGGACTCTGGAACAAAGAGTTACCAGACAGGTCCTTCTGTGATAATATCTGAAGCACTTGCAAATTTTTTTGGTGTTGGTGGGAGGGAGATGCTCCAGTCTGAGGTTTTGCAACGAATATGGGAATACATAAAGGTCAATCATCTGGAGGTATTTTCAGTCCCCTGCTCTTGCCCTCCAATGAAAAAAAAAAAACGCAATAATTATTTTTTTATTTTTTGTTAGCTTACATTGGTCTTGTTTATAACTAAGGTTTGTAACAATAGCTTAATCTTTGTTCCATTGTCTTTATTTAGTCAGCAACAGTGGTTCTGTAGTGTCAGTTGATTCATCTTATGCTAGATTAATCTCCAACAAAAAAAATGCAATTTTTGGTTTTTTATAGCTTATAATGGTCATGTTTCAGCTACATTTCTGAATGTCTGTACTGATTTTATATATTTGATGTATCTAAAATTAAGGTTGATAACAAGACCTTGATACATTGTCTTTGTTAGCATTTGCGAACTTAGTATGAGCATTTAAAGGGATGAAAATTTGCGCTCTACACTTAACGGCATAGATGTTGTCCAAACTTGTTTTACAGGTCTAGTTATGAATTTTTTGTTAGCCTGTTCTTATCCTGTAATTTATTGAAACCTTGTAAGTTCACAAATTATTAATGGTTGCAATCTGGGGTATTTAACTTTTTTTTTTTCCCCTCTCTCTCCCATCTTTAAATACATCTTTAGGATCCTCTGAATCCAATGGCTATTCTATGTGATGCAAAGCTTCAAGATATCTTTGGTTGTGAAAGCATCTCTGCATTGGGAATACCTGAAGTGTTGGCACGTCATCACATATTCAGGAGATCATGATAGGTCTGTAAACGTGGTTTTTTTTGTTTTTGTTTTTTTTTCCTCGAGCAAGTTCTTGGATGTTAAGTTTATTGTAGTTTGATCATTTTCTTTTACCAGATAATCTAGGCATTGACATATCTGTCCAACTTATTGTATGAGTGTACCTAAACAAATGGTTCAGATTTTATATTATGTTCTGAAAAGTGAACATTTCACACCCCTTCCAACTTTCCAACCATAATATGTTCTTCCTATTACGAAGAGAATGTTTATATTCTTGAATTCAAATGACATGTTGTAATTGCATTGCTTTGAGAGGCTGTCAGCTTTAGTTTGACACTCTACTCTTATTTTCGTGATTGTTCATTCTTACATGTCTTGATTCAACTACCTGATGTAGACATTTAGCTGTTGTCATTATTTGATCCATCCTTCACTACTTTTCTTATTACTGGTCCAGAATAATTAACACAATGTTGGCCATTGCTTTGCAGTTGTAGGTCTACGATGTGGTAACTTATGCGCCGACGTTGGGACAAACTGATACAGTTCTTGATGTCATGTACCCTCTGTGAGCTTGTATGTACATCATGTTCTTAGCTGTTGTTTGTAAGTAAAGGACAATGAAATTGTAATATGACTTCATGGGGGTTCTTATTTTCTGAATGGCCCCATGATTTGTATGACTTGGCCTGTTAGGGTAGGGTGAGCCGCTAAGCTTATGGAGTTTCTAACACAGCAGTGTAAAATAGGAGACGGTAGAAAATAAAATCTAATGTAAGATTGACTCATTATCAGTAATGAAAGTGTTTATTTAGTTAGTACCCAGCAGCTTACATTCAAGTTTTGGCTTTGGACTACACATGAAATGCTTATTCATGTGTTAAATTCTCGGAATGTCTTTTAAAGTTTCATGTGGGGAATGATACTATTGATTGCATGTATCAATTACGTACATATACAGTTTAGTTGATTTGTCTCACTTTAGTTTTCATCGTTTTGGCCCTTTATATATATATATATATATATATATATATATATATATATATATATACAGATTCTATCCAGAGCGAGGCATCGCTTTGAAATTTCAGAGCGAGGTTAGGGTTTAGGGTCACTTTTCGGTCGCATATCCACATCTCAACCGTTCAGTTTCTAGGTACTAATGTATAGATCATCTCTACAAAATTTCAGCCAAATTGATGATCGTTAAGGCATTGATAACTGCCTTAAAGCTAGTACGGTTCAGGTTGGACAGATTCAGTTCGTCCATTGGTTTAAGCGAGTTAGATACCTTAAAGACCATCAATTTTGTTGAAATTTTGCAGAGATGATCTATACATTAGTACCTAGAAACTGAACGGTTGAGATGTGGATATGCGACCGAAAAGTGACCCTAAACCCTAACCTCGCTCTGAAATTTCAAAGCGATGCCTCGCTCTGGATAAGATCTGTATATATATAATCATTCTCAGGTGCGGATATCCGCACCTAAGAAAAAAGGTGCGGATTTCCATTTTTTCCCCACTTTCCGATCACATTTTCACATCTTAGCCGTTCAGTTTTTAGGTTCTAATGTATAGATCATCTCTACAAAATTTCAGCCAAATTGGTGATCATTAAGGCATCCAAAACTGCAATTTAAACGAACGGACCGAATCTGCCGAACCGGAACCGTTCGTGTACATTGTTGTAAATTGCAGTTTTGGATGCCTTAACGATCACCAATTTGGCTGAAATTTTGTAGAGCTGATCTATACATTAGGACCTAAGTACTGAACGGTTAAGATGTGAAAATATGATCGGAAAGTGGGTCAAAACTGGAAATCCGCACCAATGAAAAACTGCGGACGTCCGCAGTGGAGAAGGCCTGTATATATATATATATATATATATATATATATATATATATTTATATATTCTTCCGTGAGGCCGTGACTAAGTAAAACAAGAATTTGCAATAGAAAAGTAGAAGTATGCGTGTGAGATCCAAAACGGTGGATTGATTGATCAAGCCCTCTTTTGTTCTTTGTTATGCTTCTTGTGTCCCGTGACTGAGCTCCTACCAACTAGGCTCACATGGCGCACATAGCTTTGCCAGAGAATATTTAAAAATCAGGATCTCTCTGCTATAAATCAACTTCCAGATTGGAGAGGAATGTACTTCTCAATCAGCTTAATCAGGCAATAGATAAAAAGAATGGCAAGGTTTAGTGGAGCTTTGTCGCAATGGGTGATGGTAGTTCTGTTGATTGCACTGCTGGAGGGAGCCCATGCTGTCTCGATATGTAACATCGACTCTGCACAGCTCAACTATTGCCGCCCATCAGTGACCGGCAAGTCACCAAGACCGCCATCAAAGAAATGTTGTGGTGTTGTGCACCAAGCGAACTTGCCCTGCCTGTGCAACTACAAGGCAGTCCTACCTTCCTTTGGAATCGACCCTGCACGAGCAATGGCATTGCCTAAGAAATGTGGCATGAAAACACCACCTGAATGCGGTAAGATGCCAAATGTTATTGTCATAATGCTGTAGGAAGGATCTCAATATTACACGCCCTTTTGACTGCAGTTTTAGATTCTAACTTTCCTTTTCTTGTTTTATTGCAGTGGCTTGAAGCACTGAGGTTGCAGTGACTTCAACAATTGTGTGATCTTACTATTTCCCTATTTGTTTGTGGTTCTGTGTAGTCATGAAATCGATCTTTATAGTACCATCTGCATGTTTAAAACATGTATTTGTTATCCTGTTTGTATTTCTGTATTTGCTGAATGTAATTGGTTAAGTGTCACTATTCCCTATATGATGGAATGACAATAACATGGTTGTCAATGAAAAAGGGATCGTCACTGTTTGTCATCTACCTGCCTGCGTTTCACCAAACGGTTCTATTTTGGAAATCATGAAAAAGTCTCTTTCATATTTGCATGTCTGCTCGGACTCCATTGACACCCAAAGGTGGAAATAGTTATCAAAAATCCATGTAGTTGGTTCTAGTTCCAAATCTATGAACAGCGTTTGCTGTTTGCAAGTAACATTCAGCTGTATTAGAGCCTGACAGATATAATCGCCAGTTTGTACACACAAAACATAAGCAGTTAACATCAGATACTCCTAGCACTTCAGCACAAAATGTGTCAAAACAGGAGAAGTATACTCGCACAGTGCTAGAAATTAAGCAAAATTTAGCATCTTCAGAATAAGTTGATCTGCCACTTCTACCATTAAGGACATGGTTGTGTTTTCTTGGAACACTTTGAACTCATCCCCCTGATTTACTTATGATGAAGTCGCTCATTTAACAAGTAGACTGGTTACTAACTGGCGGCCCCCCAAATAGGGGTCTCATATAGGCGTCATCGAACCTCCTCCAGTAAGAATGTATCACGTACACAGGCCTCTCCATCAACATAGACAAATTATCCTTTGCACGACTTATATTGGTAGCAGTAGATTCATCGAAGGAGAGCAGAGGCAGGTTTAAGTCCTCCCCAACGTCCTTTGATATGTTGCGACTGATGGGCTTAGTTCCAACATGGGGAAGCAGATAACTTGTAAGTGGCTTCGTCAGAAAGCCAAAGACCTAAAATCAAATTGAAGGCATAATAATCACCTGGATAGGTAAGAACTCATTCTTGAAGAAATGGTAAAGAAATTCACAATAGGAAAACAACTTGCATACCACTGTACTGAAGAGAACAACTATTATTGTGTTTGTAATCATCATTGCATTGATTGGATCCAATGTGACCCCAGAGTATGTGAACTTCACGTGTTGAAAGAAATTCAGAGTGATATAATGAGTACAGTTATTTATGTTAAAGTAATTACATTCAAGTATATCTGTGTAATAGAAAGAGGTACACATGCCTGTTTGAAAGCCAAAGCAATGGAGACAGCTCCTCTTATTAGCCCAGCCCACCATATGATTATCTGCATTAAACGTATATCAAGTCAAAAGCAAATGATCATGAATCATTCTTAATAATATCAAAAGGTTATTGAATAAGTGGGAATTGCTGACCTGGTGTCTAAATGAAAGTGAACATCTTCTCGAGGCTCGTCTATTCATGTAATTGGAGAATGCAGAGAGAGGGAATACAAAGGCAGCACGTCCAAGCAATATTAGTAAGAGTGTCATACTATAGATGCCCATTGAAGCCCCAAAACTGCAAGAAATAAGAAGCTTGGGCATTAATTCATAAAATACACCAATAATTGTTTTTTAGTTTGAAGCATTCATGAAAAGATGCTAGTAAGTACAACATCAGTTCAATCAACCTAGTTTAATTTCTATGCTTGATAGTCACTAACATGCTGTGTTTTAGACATTAGTAGTTTAGTACTCCTAGTTCTTATACAGAACAATGTCCTAATATCAAATATTCAGTAGTAAAAAACAAAGGGGGCTAAGATAGAGCAGGTTGATATCAGTGACTTCAATAACACCTATAGATGTAACTGCATTCAATCAGGAGAAAGAGTACCTCAACTTGGTTAATTTCCACTTCTCAATGTCAAGAGCATCCATTCCGACATAAAGAAATATGAATGTTTCTGCAATAAATGACATCATTGCAAATACATGCCTAAAAAAGAGAACATAAGACCAGTAAGATGAAGTAGTATTCATTGAATAGAATATTCGGTAAAAATACAAATTGAATATACAAGAACTAACAGTTATTCAAAATTCCAAAAAATCTGTCCATACATGCCTGGTTGTGATTCTTGAACTTTCAGTGACATTATGCCAAGCATAGTGTGACATGACAATCCCACAGAAGAAAACAGTGAGGATTCCACTCAGGTCTAACAGCTGCATACACGTCAAGTAAAATTAAGGAGGTTTTCAGCTATACATAGTGAATGAGAACCAAGAAACCATGTATTTTTCTTCACAAATTAAGAAATGACTGTGGCAATTACTCAAGTAAAATAAAATATGCACCATAAATTGGATAATCTTTGTAGTACAATTTGTTACCTCAGCCACCATGTAAGACAGATAGGCCATTAGAACCACTAAAGAAACCTCCCGAATGCTTGAATGCCTGTATTTGAAATTTTGAATTAAAAACTTGGATTCACAAAACATATATCGCATATACTTTTTATCTGAACAAACAGTTTATTAACAGGCTAACCTTCCAAAGCATAAGGTTTTAAGGGAATATGCTGTCACAAGTCCGAACTGAAAATTGGACAACAAAAGAATACAATCACCAAATGCTGTAATTTTGAAACCAGATAACTTGGCATAATAGTCTGAGGATATAATGATTAGCAAGATCAGGTCATTGGTTGCATAGTAGATCCATGTTGCAGACTTTCATATTATACTTACTGCAACTCCAAGAGCAGTGCTTGTTGAGAACAGGTAAAGGAAATCTCCAATGACACGCAGTCCAATCCCGCTATTAAGCTTATTAACATCAATCTTCTGAACTGCATTGAATAGGACAACTGATGTTGCATCATTCACCACTCCTTCCCCAAAGACTAAGCTGTACAGTAAAGGAGTTTCATCTTGATGAAGAACCTACATTTGGATATAATATTTCAGCACATACAAATATGGGAGTGGCTGGCCCAAATTAAATGAAAGAAAACATATAAGACATGACAAACCTGCAGTGTACAGACTGTATCAGTTGATGAAAATATTGTTCCTACAGCTGTACCAAAACGAAAGATTCATGTGCAACCGAAAGTTATCAGAAAGATTATATCATTGTACATAGGATATCAGTAGCTGTTCATGTCATATATCTGTCAACAATTTTCTGAGTTCTGACCGAGATAGTCTCGTGCGTTCAGGCCAACAAAGCCCGACTTAGGAAATAGGAACCAGGCACCTATGTGAAAAGTAACATGCAGAAATATTTTAGAAGAGAACTTTACACAAACCATAACAGTGCAGACTACAATTAGTAGGAAAGAATTTGAGGAATTGACAATAAAATAATATAAATATCCATATACTATTACCAGCTGTTATGACTAACGTTGAAATGAAAACGCCAATCACCCCAAACAACATGATAGTTAAGAAATTTTGAAAGAACTGTTTCTTCTTGACCTGAAACCTGGTATGGTCAGCAAACCCGGTAAGTGAATATCTTCTACGAAGCCAAAAAAAAAAAAAATGGGATCATAAGCCATAAGGAAGCTGAAATTACCCGGCATTAAATATAATAGGCGGCAGGAGATATATAAAGAACAACTCTTCATTAAATGTCAGAATGTGAGAACTTTTCCCCTTGCTCACGAGCAAGATTATGATCCCAGTTAGCAGGCCCTGATTGCAAAATGAATTCAACATTATAAGACACTATTTGATAGAACTTGCCATTTCAATGGCCCCTTATATTTTTCATCGATCATCTAAATGGCAGAAAATAAGCTTATGAAAATTTTCCCGAGGGTTTATGCTAAAGACTTATTCAACCATCCTCACATCTATATCGTCTATAAAGCCAGGTAGTGGATAGAAAATTTAACAAGCTAACAAGAGTAGCCGAGGGTTATTCAACATCATATAAGCATTTCATGACCAGGTTACTGAATCACAAAAAGCTTAAGTACTTATTGCGCAGACTAAGAAAATGGGGGGTTCCAATTGAAATGGTTGCATGTTGGAGCTGACTCTGAGAACACTGTTGAGCTCTACCTTCTAAATATAGCATTAACATTTTCTATATTGCTATTTGTACCCGTTAACCAAAATAAAACTTCAGAAGACAGAATCTGAAAATGGAATTAGAGACAAAAAGTGAAGAATGTTTACGATGAAAATGGCGGTAATGGATTCATTAACCCATCGATTTTCTTCAAGCAAGTGTCCGACGACTAAGCAAATACAGAGAACCGCCACAAAAAGTGAGATTGGTACCACCTGAGCATGGTCATGAGCTAAGTTCTTTGCGAAATCATATAGTTCTGCCATTATCGTTTTGCTTTATCCAGCAACCACCTCCGGCATTCCACAGGACTACGTCGTATAGATGTAACCTTATATCCACTGGGCACTGGCTGCTGAACTCTGAGAGGGAGAGGGTTTGTGCCGTTGGCTGTTAGCAGGAGGGGTTGACACGTGTGGAAACTGCATGGCAAACTGACACGTGCCAAAGGGCCTTTAAGGATCAAGCTAGGGATTTTTTTTTATTTGTCATCCACACGGTGTTCAAAAGCTTTCTAGGCTCAGAGATTAATCCGTGCTCGAGATATTTTATCAGAACGCTTCCTCCCCTCTAACCACTAAGAATATATTGGGATTTAACTCCAATAAACGACGGGGGGATTTAAACTCGGATGTGGAGATTCCACATCTTGAGGCTTTTACTAACTCGATCACCTGTGGTGGTTAAATATATCGTGATTGAAACAGCATGGAATGTCATTTTGCTCTGAAGCATGAGAATGGCCCTGTTCCGAGCTATTGATCTATTACGAAGCTCCAATAATTATTATTCAAATTGCAGAATGAATGATTTGGCAATGATGTATGTTTGTACTCGTCAAATAATGCTTTAGTATTATTTGATGTTAACCGTAATGGTCAAGATATTATCTCACTTTTTCATTGTATATCATCTCTAAAATTTCTGAACTGCACTGTTGTGTGCTTCAGCATCAAGGTCGCTATGATGTGAACAAGAAGAGGAATTTAATTAGTTGATGCAAAATGTTCACATTGTCAAATTGAATCCATATATGAGACACGTTAGGGGAATTCATACATGAGGTTGTAGAGAATGGGAAAATTTGTATTGTATTGTATTCATCTCACCATGAGCTTTATATAGCATTACATTATGTATACAAAAGGCAATACATAATAGCTATACTAATCAATCGCATACATTACATGCAAGTATATCAATCGCATACATTACGAGTCTGTCAATCGCATACATTAAGCAATACTTATTGCATGAATAGTCACTATCATTTACAACAAATAATTAGTTGTTCTAAAGTTGGTAATACTGAAAACCGAAATACCGAATTTGATAGTTATGATTAAAAATCAAAAATTTTAGTTGGTAATTAGTATCTCAATTTTGAAACCGAAAACTTTGGTTTTAAAGTTGGTAATACATATAACCGATTCGAACCTACCGAATGACAGCCCTAATACAAATCATACGATTGATGAAATCGGATATACATACAAAAACTAAATTGGAGAATAATGAAAACCACAGGGACTTGATTATAATTTGGCCAAAATAAAACCAAACTCTGCTATTATTTAATAGGAAGCAGGACTAAAAATTCAACTTCTCAACTTGCTATTGCCATTCTATATATATACGCTGGGTAAAGTGACATGTTTGTTTGCGCTCGTCTCAGCTTGTTCTGTAACTCTGTAAGGAGGATCTCACAGCATCAACTTGGCTTTGTTTTAATTCTCCAGTAGATGATTATAAGGAGGATCTCACAACATCAACTTGGCTTTGTTTTAATTCTCCAGTATATTATATATATATATATATATATATATATATGCCTAATGTAAATTGAGAAAAGTTAGGGCGTGAACCTAAATATGACCGATTATATATACAGATTTTATCAAGAGCGAAACTTCGCTCTTCGCTTTAAAATTAAAGTGCGCATTTAGAGTTTAGGGTCACTTTTCGGTCGCATATTCACATCTTGACCGTTCAGTTTTTAGATACTAATATATAGATTATCTCTAAAAATTTTCAGCCAAATTGATGATCATTAAGGCATTGATAACTGACTTAAAGCTAAAACGGTTCAGGTTGGACAAATTCAGTTCGTCTATTGGTTTAAGAGAGTTAGATATCTTAATGATCATCAAATTGGCTGAAAATTTGCAAAGATGATCTATACATTAGTACCTAAAAACTGAACGGTTGAGATATGGTTATTTCAAAGCGGAACTCCCATATTATATATATTATATATTATATATATATATATGCGCCTAATGTAAAGTGAGAAAAGCTAGGGCGTGAACCTAAATAATATTTATCGTCTTGAGTGATTCTAGTTGGACCTCCAAATTTGATATTTGGACCTCAAGCTTTTTTCAATTATTAATATACTTTGTCAACTTATATGAAAAGACAAATAGAGACAGAGAGAAAACTGAAAAAAAAAAAAAAAAAAAAAAAAAAAAAAAAAAAAAACTCTTCTTAAATTACCTCCCTAAATATAACATTCAATTAAATTTATTTTTTATTTTAAAATTTACCCAAAATAATTAAGTAAAAACAATAATTTCTATACATGGCCCATCATTTAATACAAAAATAAATTCAAAACAATCTGATTTGGAATTTCCTTAAACTAAATTCATTGAGTATTATGATATAATTATTACTCGATCTTCCAACCCAAAACCCTTGAAATTCATTCTTTTAGCAAATTCAAAAGGATTCCAGCAACATATCAAGATCGAGAACCTCTGATTAATTTTGGTGGAGGAGAGACCTACTCATAAGAGAGCAATATCATGTGATTTGATTCATTCTTCTTCTCATGTTGAAGATTTCATGTTGAAGATAGAGATAAAAAAATAGAGTAACTTATTGTTGTATGTTATGTTCAAGGGTGTTTTGGTAAAAATAAGAAGGTCTACTTAGCCTTTTAAGTATTCTAAAAAGTAAATTAGAGGTGTACTAAGTATGAGAGGTCCAAATGGCAAATTTTGAGGTCCAACTAGAACCACTCTATCGTCTTTCTTTGTTCATAATGAAAAACCACATGCATGGGCCTAGTCGACTATTCTCTCATGTCTCTGTTTTGTTTATCCATGCCCAAACAACAAGTCAACAACAATGAGATGAGTCAGACGACTAAGTTTACTCTAGTGCAGTGGGGCATTTGGATCACTAGGCACCTTGCCATTGTGGGGCAATAACAACAAATCCCTAAATGAAATTTATTTTATTTTTTTATAAGGAATCTAAAACATATATAGGTATATAGGTAGTATAGTTGCCACTTATTTTTTCTGTCATATAAGAGGAAATTTCAATTTGAAGGAGAACCTCATATTTTGGCTGGAAAATAAGTGATGAACAAGATTTAAGGATTCTCTTATGTCCCAAAATGAGTGAGCCAATGTATATTTGTTTTATAAATGCTTTTTCCCCTACACAAATTTTGGTCAAGATTGAATTTTAACCATGCATAAATCATGACATTCGCAGATCGATTATTCCTAAAATCTTTTTCTTCTCAATAGTGGTGGGCTTAGTTTCATCGATC
This sequence comes from Rosa lucieae, assembly GCA_024704745.1. Lineage (NCBI taxonomy): Eukaryota > Viridiplantae > Streptophyta > Magnoliopsida > Rosales > Rosaceae > Rosa > Rosa lucieae. Next base: position 145,514 of record JANPXK010000175.1, read on the forward strand.
AACTCGATTTTTAGGATTAACAACAAACTAAATGAATGTGATCAATTTTAATTTTTTAAAACTAAACTTGGCTAAAAAAAATTTAGAACACCAATTGCGGTTCGAGTTCAGTTGTTGACGCATGATAGCATTTAACAAATTGACTTCTATATTTCACACAAATTTTACATTTTCAATTGTGATTTTTACACACTTAGTTTATCATCCACATGAAGTCAATGTCTGTAACTTTAGTTTTAACTTCTAACCAAGTTGCAATTAAGAATATATTATAGTACGTCGACTATATTTCACCTATCCCCGTCCGTCATTGAGAAAAGAATGATGAACGCGTAAAAGAAAAGAAAAAGTATTTATGTTGGAAATTAAAAAACATTAAAGTTAGAGAGTAGGACGAAGTGACATTTTCCCCAAGTCAACTTGCCCCGAGTCATCTCTGATAAAACAAATTTATCCTACGTCTAAACGAAGAGAGGTGAGGGTACTAACAAACGCAGACATTCACATCCCAATCGATATCTCCTTCCTTTTATTATTTTAGCTCCTACTTATTTGCGGCTTCCAGTCGGTTTCTTCTTAATTAATCAAATTTTCTTCCAAAGATAAACTAAAAATTTAGTCAATTTTCTGGAAAATGTAGTTCTACCAGAACGTTAATTAAAATGGAGTTTTGTGAGCGTCAGTATCGAACATCGACATCGGATTTGGACTGATGCTACAATAAAAAAACAAAAATCTTTGTTACCCTTCCAGCTTTTGATACGTTTTATTGATCAAGAGGCCAAAACGAAAGACAAAGGGAACAATCTAAGTACATATTGATCCTTCAAAGATTATTGATTATATTGTATATAAAATATCTGACAAATCGTTGTTTGATATGTTTTAAATTCATATTTACAAAAAATTTACATGCTCTCATTATTTCATAATTCAATATTATATTGATTTACGAGAAATGAAACGTAAAGACTAATCGAATATCAAACAACAATTCGTAGAAAACATAAAGTTGGATATTATCATAAGATATACCCGATATATACACAATCTTGATTTGGAAAAACCTCCACCAGCTCGACTATTTTGTATACATCCCTAAAGAATATTTCTAGAGAAAATCGTCATTTAGAAAGAAAAAAAAAATGCTGGAGCAAGTCATTTTCTCTCTCTCTTCAAGGTTCCCCAAATTTTGTTGATAGTTAAAATATGATGGTCAATCATTTCTGCTGAACCAGAGCTCTGCGTTTTCATTATTAATTCTCATTTCCATGTGAAGCCAGATTGTCTTGGTGCTGTACAACCCTCCTACTCAATGAAAACCTATCGTACGTATTATATCTCTATGTTAATTTGTAGATATTATTGATAGCATGCAATTAGAGATTGAATATCTATTTTATTAACAATAAGAACCATATAATATAAAGAAACCAAATCACTGTTCTTGTCTTTGACTTGTGCTTCCCTCTTGGAAAATTTTAGATTAACTTCTAGCAAAATAACAAAATAAGTTAGTATATGTATAAATTGCACAATCATGGACAGTTGTCTATGTTTCATCTAACCCTAGGGAAAGAATTGCGCTCTTTTGCTCTACTGCAATTGGTTTGAAGACTTGATTTGATTTAAACAGTATTTGTTAGAGTTTGAATCTTTTTCTCAATTCTCTTTTTCTCCTTTTGCTTTCGATAAATTTTAAACAACTTTCATTTCAATTGGTTTTACACGTAAATAATTGAGGGGTATGTGACCTCTTCTGTTGCATAAAGTGGTTGTCATGGACCAGCCCGTCGACTCAGAGTCTTCTTCTTTTTCATGTCAGGATGTGCATGTTTTTTTTCTGGTTATGCTTAATTCAAGAAAGTAGCAAAATTACTCAGGGAATGATTTTTTTTTCGTCACGTCCCTTGGGTTGTACAATGAAACACAATATCACCCACCTCTACTAGTATTACATAATATCAATATTCTCCGTCACTTAACTGTCTTTGTAACAATAGAGTGTGAGATTTTGTCTCAAAATGTACGTATTGGTGCTATATATACGAGAAGTTTCCCCATTTATTCCACTTAGCTACCATGGTAATAATTAATAAGGTGTGAAATTTTATCTCAAAAGATGTTATACTATTATGAGTAATCCAAGCCCCAGCTATTCTTATTGTTGTGTCTCGATTTCAAAGTGAGATTTTCATCTTCCGCGTGCTTTGCTTGTAGTCGGTTATAATGTGTACTCTCAATTGACAAGCTCAAAGTTTTGAAAAAAAAATAAAGTTGGTGAAAGGATTGGTCATACACAACTGTGAGTGAGTATGATGAGTAATGAAATTTCTGATATTGTAGAAGATACCTAAGTTTAGTCCAATGAGTAGCCAGCTCACCAATAATGAAATCTTTGATAATTTAAAGAGAACTAGTTTACACGGGGAAGGAAAATCAAAAAGTTTTCTTTATTTATAGTGACATTTAGAGAGAAGCACATATCCAACGACCTGTTCTTTTCTTTCATCACTTTCCATTACCCCTAAATGAAAAAGCAAAGTTGTTTTAAAGCGGCCTTTATTTGGTCCCTCTCCTCCCACTTGTTCATGTTCATATTACCAAGATGCTGTAGCTTGATATGTACGATGAAGCTGAAGTTGTCAAAGATTAACAAAGTCGGTCGTGATACTAACTTGTTTTCTTGGCCTTTTTAGGAAGCTTCTTTCTTCTTAATTTGATGTGATGATCAGTTGTTTTGTTTGTTCTCTTTTCTTCACGGAATTTACAAGTCGACGACGGCCATCTTCAATCAAATCCCTCGATTATAAAGCTTAAAACAAAAGACTCGTTTTTGGAGTGAATATTTAAGTAAAAATTTGTAGAAAAATTAACAAATGCGGTTTGTGAGCCAAAACAAGCTATATGGATCAAATAAATTAGATTTCAAGGTAAGTTTGATCAACTATGGAGCTTAATATTGAGCTGTGACTTATTTCTTTATTTTTTCTTCTTCATAAACACGAGCAGAATAAGTCAAAAAACGAGCATAACATGAGTTGAATTTGAACTATACATTCAATACTGATACTCATAAACTAATTCCGTATCTTTTACGAACAAAGTCAAAAACAAGCGTAACACACGAGCGGAACTCGAACTTACGGAGTCGATTGACAACGCCTCTTCAAGTACAGAACCAAAAAGGATCTCGTGTTTTGTTGTGGGTTTGAGATGGTCTGGCAGGGAATCCGAAAATGGTTGCCACGCAAGCAGTCACGAAATTGGTGATCCCCATGTTGTGGGTCCCCCCCCCACTCTAGCTGTTTTCCAATCACACTAAATCGGTGGTGCACCCTACTCCCTACACAACTCAGCTTCAGCTTCTTCTCGGCTCGGCTCGGCTCGGCTCGGCTTCCTCCACCCGCTCACTGACTCTTCTCCGCTACGGAGTCCAAATGGCACCGCTTGGTCCAGACAAAACCACTCTTCGGCTCGGCTCGGCTCGGCTTATCAAAGCCGGCTGAATCCTTCAACGTGTAAGCGCGTATTTCGACCAGGTTCTCCATTGATGTAAACACTTGGTTTAATTTAATTTAAATTTAATTAATAATTAAAATACCCACATACCAAACATACTAATTGTTTTTAAACTAAAATTTTCGTATTATAAATATGGAAATACTGGAAAAGCCAGCCTGAAAAAGGTCCAGAGCTCATTTAGCTCTTCTACTCTCTTCTACTCCTCTCTCTCTCTCTCTCTCTCTCTCCTCTGCTCAGCAAATCTCACACATTTTCCGAGACGACTCCAAACGACGCCGTCGCGATCTTCTCCACTACCAGCTCTGCTGACAGACCGGCCGGCGAGGCTTCTCCGGCAATGTGGAACTCACGCGCTCCGGTCGCCGTACTTGCTGCTCTTCTCTACTCAGTAGCTCTGGTCTCTGCTCAGGGATCTAGTCAATGGAAAACACTCACAGGTAAAACCTCCATGATCTCATTTGCTTTCTTTCTGAGCTTCAGTGTGTTCGTTTTGACTTGGTATGAATTTTTGTTCAGTGCTGAGTTTGTTCTTTCATATATATATATATATATATTATTTTCTTTCTTGATTGTGAAGAAAATGGAGGAAACTTGAAACGGAAAATTTGAGTTGAATTTATTGATTCCGATTATGTTGGACTGGTTTTCCATATTTAGAAACTGTGAAAGAATAGAAAGGAGCTAGCTGTTTTAATAAAGCAATTCACTGCTTTTAACTAATCTTGCATAGGGAATAATAGAGCCTGCAAATTACTAATAACTCAAAAGGGGGAAGACCTTAACAACTTGCTTTCTGGACTAACTTTAATTCGCTTGCTTGTTATATCCAGAGAGACTGAAATAGACACTGATTACTTTGGTGTACGATCTTCTACAGTTGGTTTTTCCTATAATTTTCGCAAAATGTTTTAATTGTAAAATTCTAGAAACAGCCATTTCTTGAAAGTTTGCACAATATGGGAGTGGTGGAAATGAAGATATATATATATTTGGAATTTATTGTTGTGCCCAATTTGGCGTTCACAGCTTTAGTTCAATTTTTGTATGATACAAATTTTTTTTTTTGTTTCCGTATGTCTAGTGTAGCTAACGTGGTTGAGTTGGTTTGCAGGAGATCCGCCTTTGGTCATAGCACGAGGGGGCTTTTCAGGACTCTTTCCTGGTTTCAGTACTTCAGCTTACAGCTTGGCATTGATCACTAGTGTACCAAAAGTGGTATTATATTGTGAAGTCCAACTGACAAAGGATGCAGCTGGAATTTGCTTTCCAGATTTGCTGCTGAATAACAATTCGAATGTTATTAGTATGTTTCCAAAGATGGAAAATACATACCCGGTTGATGGAGTTCCGACTAAAGGGTGGTTTAGCATTGACTATACTCTCAAAGACCTCCTTGCAAATGTTATTGGTGAGTGAAGGTTTTTTTGTTTTGTTTTTTGGCTTAATTTCATGAGTGTAGTTGACTGAAACTGTTCTTACACGGACATTTTATTTGAACTCATTGGACAAGAATACGATTATATTTTTCTTAAAATTTGATTATTGAATTCACAGGATGTGCTCCTTTTCATGCATCATTTTTTTTTTTTTAGACATGCTTTCTTCTTTTCAAGTCATATGTTGTTCTTCCTCATTTCAATAATGATTCAGAGGCTTCTGCCAAGTCCAACATGTTGTTTCTCTCTTATCCTCATGAGGGACTGCCTATGTTTAAGTACACTAATTGTTTTTAGTACACTTTCTCAACCTAATCCAGGCAGATACTATAAGCTGGTTATGGTTTTTATTTTATTTTAATTGTTCAAAAGTGAAATTGGCTGGCTATGTTCCTATGTATCATGTTTTTCTTTGGCATTTCAGAACCTTGCAGTGTTGGTCTTTGAAAAGATTTTAGTACATTTAAATGAAGTTTGCTCATTGCTAAAAAGAAAGCTTGAAGTATGCTCTTGTTTCATGTGAAACAATTGATCTTTATGAGGCATTTTCTAACATATTCTGTTTTCATAATTATTGAATAACTCTACGATTGTTGCGATCACATTGATATATGGATTATGAAATAGGCACATTATCTGATTCACTGATTGCTATACATGAAGCACTTTTGGCCATGCTTTAGGTGTATTATGGAGCAGTTATTAGTTAATTACTGTAATTGCTGCATTTTTTTTGTTGTAGCATAGTCCACAGTTGCTGACTGATTTTTTTGTTACCCAAACAGTTACTCAGGGAGTATTTTCTCGATCTAACAAGTTTGATGGCAATATAAACCCAATTCTCACTGTAGAAGATGTGGCTATGCAATTCAGACCACCAGGCTTATGGTTGAATATTAAGGTGACTGGTAGCCTATAAGTCCTCTTGTCTTAAAACTTGTGCATTTTTTCCTGTAGTCTATTTCTTTAGATTTGTAAAACTATTTTTGTCAACTATTATCTGAAGCAACCCCTATTTTAACGATGCCTTTGCAGAACAATATATTCTTCACGCAACACAACTTGAGTATGAGAAACTATGTGCTTTCTGTATCAAAGAAAGTGGTTGTCAATTTTATCTCATCACCAGAGGTGGATTTCCTGAACAGTATTAAAGCACGTGTTAGTCCAAGCGCAACAAAGTTGATCTTTAAGTTTCTTGATGTAGCTGTGATTGAGCCTTCGACACACCAGACTTATGGTTCTCTATTGAAGAATCTCACATTTATCAAGACATTTGCCGCTGGAATTATAGTTCCAAAAACTTACATATGGCCTGCTGTGGACAATTATTTAGAACCTCACACTACCATTGTTTCGGATGCTCATAAAGCAGGGCTCACAGTATTTGTGTCAGGTTTGTATAATGACGTGCCATTCCCCTTCAATTACAGTTATGATCCAGTTTCTGAGTACCTGTCATTCTTTGACAACGGCGATTTCAGTGTTGACGGTGTGCTGTCTGACTTTCCCATAACTCCATCAGCAGCCATAGGTAACTTATTTCTTCCTGGTCTTTCAATTGTGTTGGGCTAAATATGTTGAGAATATATACATCCAACATGGGAAAAATGGGACCTTGCCTATGGGTTTATAAGGGTTTGGGCCACTCCATCCATTGCCAATTGGTTTTGGATGTGAACCCCAGATTACTTTATCAAAATAGTGTGTTATTTTTATAAATTTTAGTATTGCTTGAATGGTTACTTCACATTAACATACTGATTATTCCTTTTGAAAGAATTAGGATTTTTGATGCAGCATAGGAGTTATATATGTGTTTGACAAAATCAACAAAGGTTCCAGTATGAACAAAATTTTTCTACTAGGTCTCATTTTAAAACATCCGAAGGAAATATATGCAGACCAAACTTAAGACTCAAAAATATGCTGCTTAATACAATGTGAGCATTAATTTTTGAATAAACATTAATTTCCTGTTTAATGATGATCGTTTCTCTTAACTAGTGCAGATTGTTATGCTCACCCAGAAAAGAATGCTTCAGTAAAAGGTATGTCATTGTTTTTTTGTGCTTGAGTCTAAAATTTTGATCTTTTTGTGCTGAATGAGGTTGCTTGTCTGTATAGTTTACTGACACGTGCAATTCTTGCATTGTTTCTAATGAATTCCTTTCATTCTTCTCATGCTGCAGATACACCTTTGGTTATCTCGAAAGACGGAGATAGTGGGGACTACCCTGGCTGTACTGACTTGGCGTATAAGCATGCAATTGCAGATGGTGTAGATGTACTCGATTGTAACGTCCAAATGTCCAAGGACGGGATACCATTTTGCTCGAGCTCTATAAATCTTATTGATAGCACAACAGTTGCTCAAACAAGCTTTAGCAGCTACACAACGGTTGTTCCTGAAATTAAGGTTGGCAGTGGAATATATACCTTTAGCCTGACATGGGATCAGATCAAAACACTACAACGTAAGTTGAAATTGAATCTCTTACTTCTATATATTTCTCTCTTCATAAAGCATAGAACTCTTTACATTTGAAGAGATTCCGTACTTAGAACATAAATCCACTAATTTTGTTGAGATCTGGAGATAAAATTTTGTGCCTCTTTTTTCTTTGAAGTAGTTACAGAAAATTTTAGAACTTTTGTGCCTTCTTTTCATAGTTTACACAGGTAATTAGTATACTTGTATATCTTCACTGTATGTACTGTTGTTTCAATTTCACACATAACTAGTAACACTTGATTGACATGTTATGGCCCTGTGAGAAAGAACATACCTAACAACTTGTATGCCATGTAGAGAGACCCTTTTCAAGATTTATATATATTATACATATATACATATACACAACATTTATGTTGCTCTTACAAGTTATGTGGCCAAGTAATTGCATATTCTAGCAGTGTACCCCCCATAGAATAAACAAGAACTCTTATCTGGGCCAATTATTTGATATCCTTGTATTGATTCTTTTTATTATTTTAACTGTAGCAACTATATCAAGCCCGGCGAAAAATTACATGTTGTACAGGAATCCAAGATTCAAGAATGCTGGCACTTACTTGAAACTATCTGAATTTTTGACCTTGGCAAAGAATTCGAGTTCTCTAATTGGTGTCTTAATTGGCATAGAGGTGAGTATTTTTTTTCCAAAGTTTCACTGCCTGGTTTAGCATGCGCTTTCATTGTTAGAATGCTATTTGGACTATCCTTCCAAATTGTGAGCCCAGATAAACTTTCACCTCTTTTTCTCCTTCCTGCACATCTTTCCTTGCAAGATGAAAATGGGCTTGGGGATCTTGTTGACTTGGTGTTAGAGAGATTAATACAGTGGCTACAATCTAGCATCAGTTTTGATTAGTTGTACATTTGTTTTCAATGCATATCAGTTTCTGATATGCATTGAAAACAAATGTACAACTAATCAAAACTGATGCTAGATTGTAGCCACTGTATCATCCCACATGGGAAAAATGGGACATTGCCTATGGGTTTATAAGGGTTTGGGCCACTCCATCGATAGCCAATTGGTTTTGGATGTGAACCCCAGATTACTTTATCAGGGTATCAGAGCGGGTTAGCCACGTGTGCATGCCTAACGGCCACACGGGCTCCACGTCACCCAAAAATTGTCCACGTGTATTAATCTCTCTAACACTTGGGTTGCAAATATGGAAGTCATTTGCTTTAAACAAATGGCTGATACTGAATATTTTGCATCTCACTGTGGTCAAATGTAATGTTTTTTTGTTGTTTATTCACGCCCTGATTCAAAACGTACTTCTACTACATTACTACTGATGACATTTTCTACTGTTTACTTTCAGTATGCGGCATATCTTGTAGAGAAGAAGGGACTAAGTGTAACAGATGCAGTCATGACTGAGTTGGACAAAGCTGGTTTTGGTAATCAGATTGCTCTAGATGTCATGATTCAGTCCAGCAATAGTTCTGTTCTGATGAAATTTAAGGAGAAAAACAAGTATAAACTTGTTTACAAGATTGACGAGGACATTGGTGATGCCCCTGATAAAACTGTTCAGGACATCAAGAAGTTTGCCGACGCTGTGGTCATCAATAAGGCCTCTGTCTTTCCAGAGAATCAGTTCTTCCTCAGTAGAGCAACCAATGTTGTAAAGAAGTTTCATGGATTTAAACTACTTGTTTATGTTGAACTCTTCAGCAATGAGTTTGTATCTCAAGCATGGGACTTCTTCTCAGATCCATCCGTGGAGATCAATTCATTTGTGACGGGGGCCGCAGTTGATGGTGTTATCACAGGCTTCCCCAAAACAGCTGCTAGATACAAAAGTGAGTGTATATTTGTTATACAATTCTCTTTTTGGGTACGAATAATGGATACATGCATTAGAGCTATTTAAGTTTACCATTTAACTGACTGATATTTTGGTGCTTAATTGTTGCAGGAAACCGGTGTTTAAGTTATAAAGAGACACCTTCCTACATGAGCCCTGTTGAGCCAGGCAGTCTGATACAATTTGTTTCTCCTCTTTACTTGCCACCTGCTGAGGCCCCAAATCCAGCCCTGACAGAGAGTGATGTGGTTGAGCCGCCTTTGCCGTCAGCCGAAACAGCCTTAGCTCCTGGGCCAGCTGGTGGATCTACAGTAGCACCACCACGGCCGAACGGGCAGCCTAAGACTGCTGCGTGCTTCTTTCTCTCAACTCTGGCTATGCTAGTTGCCACTCTTTTTCTTGTCTGAAATTGTGAAGCATTCAGTCAGTAGTGGTCTTGTAATTTTCCCATCCCATTGCTCTCGCTTGGAGCATTTTGCTGAATGAACACCGGCTAATCTGTTTTTTATTTTTCAAACTTGTTACTGAACCGGTGTTGTAGGTAATGTTCATTCTTTCCCCTCGTAAATTAAGGATACAGGATATGAAACTACGTTCATTAGAGGTTGTTGTGTTTATTATTGTATGCACCATTTTTTGATGTTTTGTTTTTATTCTTTGTTTCTTATTCAATGATCATAGAAGAGTCGGTCTATTTAAGTCTCTGGTTGTTACCAATTTTGAAGAACAGGAAACTGCAACCCTCCAAGCAGCTCGTCTGCTACGAAACCTTGCCATGAACCCATAGCTCACTTCAATGCGTTCTGTTAATTCTCTCTTTTTGTCAGAACCTATGTAAATTCCGAGGCCGAGTCCGATTAGACCTGGAACAATTGAACATTTCAGCACCAATTGGAAGCTCTGTCCGCATTTGATCCAATTGAACAAGAAACAATCGATTGCAACTAAACAGTTGATCATCTCAACTTTAGTGCACCAGTATGTGCTCAATTCCAAATATTTGGGGTGGCTCCAATATTAGTAAAACAATATTTGCTTCCCTTTTTTTTTTTTTTTTAGTAGAAAAATCACTGATAATGTTATAAATAATAATAATAATAATGTACAACAACTAATATGTGAGTCGAACAATTTTACAAAAATGTTCTTCTATTGAGATCAATTGTATTTTCTTCTGGAAAACTTTCTGCGCCGAGAGGATGAGTACTCCATCTGGGTTCCTCAGCGGTGTTCTTGCAACATCAATCAGTGGCTGTTACTCTAGTTCTGTCGAAGGTGGTGATGGTGGGTTTCCTCGATGGCGTCTCCTAGCACTTGTAGGTTTATATTAACAACAGAGATTGCAGATAACACATCGTAGATATGTCATGGGTGTTCTAAGAAGCATTCATTTTCTCATAAAATTTCTTAAAATCCAATTGATGAGTTTGAAAACATTACAAGATGAACTAGGGGAAATAACAGGTCTCATTAAAACCTTATTCAGAGAAAGATCGAATGAAGGAAAAAAAGAGTATCACACCCCGAACTATTCAAAGCCATCGTCTTGATTGTTGGTTTCTGCACAGCCGGCTTCCCACCAAACGGTATGGACTTTTCGTTCTGCTCATTACATTTGTCAAGAAAGAATGAACTCAAACATTCGTAAAGTCCGCCTGTTATATATGTGCCGGCCATTAAAAGTCAATATTTGTCTTCCTCGTACATTGTTCAGAATCAAACCAGCTATAGAAGCCAAGGATGTATATGGTTGTGCAGTTGTGCTTTGATTTCAATTTGAAAAGAAAAGCGCACAACTGATTAAGTACGTCTCAAACCCTCCAAGCAAGCAGAACCTCTCGGTCTGCTACACAAAATCTTGCCATGAGTCCACTTATAGGTTCAGTTCTTCAATGCCTTGTCCTAATTATCTCTCGATTCGCCCAAACCTCTGGTTCTCTACACATTCCAAGGTTGAGTCCAATTAGACCAGGGATGTTTCGATCACACCAATCGAAAGCTTTGTCTGCATTTGATGCAACTGAATACGAAACATTCTATTACAACCAAACACTTGATCATTTCAACTTCAGACCTGATAGCTTCTCTACTTTTCAACAAAAATATGTGATCAATTCCAAGTACTGGGGTGGTTCCAATATTAGTGCACCAATATTTGCTTACCTTGGCGCAGAAACATCATTGGATAGTGTTATATCTTATACTGGCTTTCTCCCTGAAAACGCCAATCAGTTTCAAGCTCTCCTCATATATATAGAGGTATATACTATAGAACTAACCGTTGGAAACTTTTCTTGCCAAAAAATTATTTCACATGTTATATACTTAATTAACTTAAATTTGAGACTTCTATTTTTGTCATCAGCACCGGTACTACGGAGAATCAATCCCATTCGGCTCTAGAACAGAAGCATTTCAAAATGCAAGCACTCTTGGCTACTTCAACTCAGCCCAAGCTCTAGCAGATTATGCTGAGATCCTCATACATGTAAAGACGCAACTGAATGCTGGACATTCTCCGGTCATTGTTATTGGTGCATCATATGGTGGAAGTGAGTGACTACTTACGACAAACTATTAACATAATATTGTTAGCTACTAAACTTATAAGTAAGGTATATGTTTTTGACATGCAGTGCTTGCTTCATGGTTTCGGCTAAAATACCCCCATATCGCTCTTGGAGCTCTAGCTTCATCGGCTCCGATTATTTACTTTGATGACATTATTCCGCCAGAAAATGGATACTTCTCCATTGTCACGAAGGATTTTCGAGTATTACATATTTTGATCCTCTTATTTAAACTTTAGTTCTATATTATAGTAAGAAAAGAAAGAAAAGAAAAGAAAAACACACACACACACATTAATAATGGATGTTTAATTTAATTATATTCACTGGCACGCATATGCAGGAAGCTAGTGAGACTTGCTACCAAACCATAAAACAGTCTTGGTCTGAAATTGATGCACTTGCTTCTATGCCTGATGGTCTCTCAAATCTTAGCAAAATGTTCCACACTTGCAGGTGAGTTTCAAGTATGGTTTCCATGTTGAGATTAATTAAAATTAATTGTTTTCTCGTCATCTATATATCAGCATGTATATACACAATTAACTAGTTATTAGGACTACTTAAGCGCTTGATCACACTCTTCTCTGATCTCTTGTCACCACTACCCTTTCGTTTTTTCTCGTTATAGTCCCTTGAGCGCAGCATCCTATCTCAAGTACTCCTTGCAGTCAATGTACATGAAGGCAGCTCAGTTCGATGATCCATCAACAAATCCAGTTAATATGATCTGCAATGGTATTGATGGAGCTTCTTCAACTAATGATACTCTTGCGAAAATATTTGCTGGCCTTGTTGCAATTGCAGGAAACAACTCATGCTACCTTAATGATGCACCCAGTAGTACTAATGCATTACCAAGCAGTACTAACGATGATGAAACATCTGTGGGATGGAGTTGGCAGGTAATTATTAATTAATTATCATTATAGAAATATAGAATTGTCACTAATTTAATTGGTAAACTAGGAAGAATTAATGCATTTGTATAAAAGGAATTGTGGTGTGTTTATGTAGGCATGTAGTGAAATGGTGATCCCGGTTTTTGCTATCGGCAACAACACCATGTTCCAACCTTCTTCTTTTGACCCGCAAAGCTACAATAACAACTGCAAGGCACAGTATGGCGTCCCTTCTCGCCCTAATTGGGTCACTACATATTACGGAGGCCATGTATGTAAAATCGGAACGTAATCAATATAAGTTTAATACATGAATGTTAATTGATGCGACCTATTTTGTTAAAACGCATGCAGGATATAAAACTGACTCTCTCTAGATTCGCTAGTAACATCATTTTCTCTAATGGGCTCAGAGATCCTTACAGCAGTGGCGGGTAAATAATATAGAAACGGAATCATCCATACAGTTTATAACAATATATCCATTTGGTGAAACAACAACTCTGAGTCCACAAAACTTAATCATTTCTAACTTTGTTTTTCATGTACTCTCCCGTCACAGGGTATTGCAAAATATATCAGACAGTCTTGTCGCAGTCTATACAAACAATGGTACGTATAACCTTTCTTATTTATATTTTCGGAAATGAGTCGAACTGAAAGTAATGCAATAGAAACCAGTCAGAGATGGAAAAAGAAAAGAGAAGAAAATAGCATCCTGGGGTTGTATGAGATAAAGGCATTTAAAAAAAAAAAAAAAAAAATCTCCATCCCACCTATTCGTGATGCTAGTAAAATTTAAACACTTGACCTTCAAGGTGTCGGCACTCACCTATTTTTTTGCTTAAGCTTGAGCAGTTTTCAGATAAGTAAAAGGCATGTTCAATACTAGTTTTTTATATTGATACAAACTAAATTTATTTTCAGGGTCTCATTGCCTAGATATAGTTCCATCAACTAGTACCGATCCAGACTGGTTGGTCAGTCAGCGGAAAATGGAGGTCGAGATTATCAAAAAATGGATGACCGCGTACTATGCTGACCTTCAGACATTCAAATCTTAAATATCATGTTTTTTTTTTCCGACAAGAAATCTTAAATATCATGTACTACAGAAAAAATATAAGACGTACTATTAATTAAAAACCATTACAGATAATATACAAGGCCAGAGTTGGGCTCCAATTATATACTCTTTGCATGCATAAAAGTGGGGGTGGGGTTAAATTTTTTTTTTTTTTTTAAATCTGTTGTGCAATACACTAGTAATTAGTCCTAATTACATTTATACGTACATTTTGATCTAAAACTCTAAGCGTGTGATACTTTCACCATTCATGTTTGGCTCCAAAACCAGCTGGTGTGCAAACAGTCTCTTTTGGGCGAGTGGTTGCGCAGGCGTGCCAGCACCGCGGGGTGCAGTCGTTGGGGTAGTCCCATGACCTGACTTCTTCTTCAAGCGCTGTGGACGAGGAGAGCACCAACCTCGTCACATGGTTCTTTTCTTGCCTTTCGGAAAAGGACTTCTTTACCTTACGCGGGTAAGGGCTTTGGTTGTGGTCTCTTTGCGTTCACTGAATCGATACTTAGTGTTGTAGACTAAGCAGAGCAATCACTGGGAAGTTGAGAGAAGCACGGGTTTGCTAAAGCGTGACTCTAGCTTCGCTGGGCTGCGAGGGCGTTACCCTTGCTTCGCTGGAAGTAACAATGGCGGTTGTGCTCGCAGTCGGCTCCTGGGGAGACTGGGACTGGAAGTACGGTCGCCGGGTTGATCTGGTGAGGCTGACAGTCGGCTCGCGAGGAGACTAGGACTGGCGGGCGGTCACCGGGTTTCAACGAGGTTGAGGGTTTGCTCCGGGGAGGCTTTGTAATCGCTGGGATTGATTGATTCGAGATAGGTTTTCTTCGTATTATTTTTAGCCTCTATATATAGGCTACTGTAGATTCACTTTCCTAATATGACTGGAATACTATATTTTAGGCCACAGTTATTGGCCTTGAATCAAATCAAAACTCTTAATAGTTTTGATATTATCGTAAGCGATAATTGATAATTATCCTCCTCTGTCGCCGCTAGAATGTAGGCAAGGATTACTTGCCTCTTTGAATCCTAGATGTAATCGCTGGATGCGCGCAATAGGATGCGCACGTATTAATTGCAAATATATCTTCGCGCCTTCACGAGCACTCGTATCTCCACGCAATGAAGGATGATATCTCCTTATGGAACACGGGATGAGCAAAACTACAAACCAAATCCATGTAGCCTTATTTATGGGCCGCAGGTATCGGCTCGCTGGCTCAGACCCACTAAAAGATTTTGTCGAAATTACTTTTGGGCTCAAACAATTCATTGCATATATAAATAGTGACAGTGAAAGCAAATGATGTAGGATGAGAATGGGTCTGGTTTAGCCAGAAAATCATAAAAGCAAAGAAGCGGCGTAGAATCAAGAAGAGTGATTGGAAATTAGGTAACTCACACGTAATGAGATTATTAGCTGCTGGAATATTCAAGAAGATTTGGTTTTATTGGACCTTTCGAGTTACTCGTACAAAAAGTCAGGTTTTGATTGAGAACTAGATTTGATCAACTTTTGGCCATTATGTCCATTTGAGACGCATGATACATTTCCAGAATGGGAACGACGAGATCTTCAAGACTCACTTTTGTGAGCCCTAACGGATTTAGGGCAAAATATGTCGTTTTAATCATCCGATTCGGGATTTAATATTTTTAGGCTAGTTTTACATTTTTTTTAGAATTCTTTTATTTTAGGTTTTTAATTTCCTTTTAAATTTGGATTTTTTAGGATTTCTTGTTAGATTATGATTTTAGGTCTTGGATGCCTATATAAGCACCATCGTGTTTTGTATTAGGATCAATTTATCATATCAATTTTAATAAAATCTAGAGATTTTTCTTTATTTCTCTGGTGGACTCCAGAACTATGTCTTTTAGGGTTTATTGCTTGTAAACCTTAGGTGATCATTGACTGCTTCAGGTGGTATCAGAGCAGGTCTTTCCTGTCTCTTTTATTTACCTTTGTGACAATGGTTGATGAACATGCTAATTACAAGAGCGGATTTGGATGCCCTTACCGCTCAAATGATCACTCAGATGACCGCTGTCATGAACGGTCAAATGGCAGAATGTCGTGGGCTATTAGAAGGAATGAACAACAACAATTGTAACAGAGGCGGGAAAGGACAATGTGCTAGGGCTCCACTTGGTGGTGGAGGTGATGTTGATCATGATTCCCAAGATCTCATAACCAAGATTGATATTCCTTACTTTTCTGGTCACATGAGCGTGGAGGATTTTCTGGATTGGCAGGTTGAAGTGGATAGATTCTTTGAGATCATAGAGGTTCCAAAACACAAGCAGGCTAAGATGGTTTCTCAGAAGCTAAAAAAAGATTCTGCTTATTGGTGGGATCAATTGCAGAGTTCTCGTCAGAGGCAAGGAAAGAGCGTGTTCGAACATGGAGGAAGATGAAAGGTCTTCTTAACGAAAAATTTTTGCCTAGAGATTTTTCGATCAAGAATTACCCTCCTAAGGTTTTTGAGAAGAAGTTAAAGTCCAAAGAGTTTTCTTTGCCCGTTGAGATTAATAGTTTATCTGAAGAAAAGCTTGAAAATTTTCTGATGGAAGAAACTCCACAAGAAATCATCCATAATGATCAAGAAGATGTTAAAGATGAAATTGCTCATGAAGACATGGTTATTTGTAATGGTGAAGTCTTGGATCCTGAAATAAATCATTCAAAATCCGATGTCATGCAAGAATGCAACCTTGAGAGCCAAGAAGAATCTACTACGGTTGCCTATGAAAGCCAAACTGCATATGACAGACTCATCTATGGTGGTGGGTTCATGATTGTGTCATCAGAATATGCAGAAGATCCTGTCAATAATCCACAAGTTCAATTGTCTAATTTTTTCTTGGGTCTTTTATCTACCTATTCTTGTTCTTTATTCAAGAGGAACTTGAGGGAGAGTTCTTTCATAGTGGAGGAGAATGATGTAGGACGAGAATGGGCCTGCTTTAGCCAGAAAACCATAAAAGCAAAGAAGCGGCGTAGAATCAAGAAAAGTGATTGGAAAATAGGTAACTCACGCGTAATGAGATTATTAGCTGCTGGATTATTCAAGAAGATTTGGTTTTGGACCTTTCGAGTTACTCGTACAAAAAGTCAGGTTTTGATTGAGAGCCAGATTTGATCAACTTTTGGCCAGAATGTCCGTTTGAGACGTATGATACATTTCCAGAATGGGAACGACGAGATCTTCAAGACTCACTTTTGTAAGCCCTAACGGATTTAGGGCAAAATATGTTGTTTTAATCATCCGATTCGGGATTTAATATTTTTAGGTAGTTTCACATTTGTTTTAGAATTCTTTTATTTTAGGTTTTTAGTTTCCTTTTAAATTTAGATTTTTTTAGGATTTTTTGTTAGATTATGATTTTAGGTCTTGGATGCCTATATAAGCACCATCATGTTTTGTATTAGGATCAGTTTATCATATCAATTTTAATAAAATCTAGAGATTTTTCTTTATTTCTCTGGTGGACTCCAGAACTATGTCTTTTAGGGTTTATTGCTTGTAAACCTGGGTTACTTCTGACTGCGTCAGCAAATTTTAATAAATTCCTAATAAAGGAGAAATCTGAGGTTAAATTTTGGGCTTTATCCATTTACCCCATTTTTACAGTTTTTTTGCCACTTACCTCATTAAGTTTTTGTAATTCCCTCTTACCCAAAACACTCTAAGGAGGTCTTCCTTAATACCCCATTAAGATTTTTTTAATTTTTTAAATACCATTTTACCCTCACTTCTGTTACTTAGTGAAAGAGAGAACGAAAGAGAGAGAGACCATAGGACTTCACTGGAGCCCGGCCACTAGACTTTTCTGAAAACCTCACCAGAAAGGTTTATTGCCCTCAATAAACGTCTATTGCTCCCCAATAGACGTCTATTGCTCCCCAATAGACGTCTATTGGCCCAATAGTCTATTCCCTTAATAGAACTTTTGGTTGCCAGAATATGAACTATTCTCTCTAAATTTAGACAAATAGAACTTTGTTTGAAGAAAAAAACGAAGAGATTATATCAATTTAAAAACGTCTATTGCCCCCCAATACACGTCTATTGTCCCCCAATAGACCTTTAATAGACCTCTATTACCCCAATAGAACCTCTCTCTTTTTTCCCCATTTTTCTTTTCTTCTAGACCTTCTGCCCCCATTTTACCAAATGACATTTCAAGTTTCAACGTCTCATGTTCAAAACTCTTCTAGTTGAATGTGATCAATAATAACTCTCTAGTACAGTAAGTCAAAATTTATTCTATTTAGAACTTTTGCAGGATTTCCACAATAGTTTTTGAATAATAAAAGTCCAACTTTGCTTTCCTTTGTTTTCTAGTGAAGTAATTATGTCTTACAATTCCCAATGTAACCGAGTACCATCCAAGCATAATTGATTAAATAACAAAAAACTATACATGGTCGACTATAAATGCTCAGCAACCAAAATAGAGCATAATCTATGAAAATCAATTCGGCTCCTACATTTTGTCAGCAACAAAATCACACACACTTGCAAAAGCTAAAGCAGCAATGAATAGAATCACAGACCAAGCATGAACAAGCTTTTTATCCTCCGGCAGATCCTATTTCAAAAAGCTCAGCTTCCTGCGCAGCTTCATCTCTCTCTTCCCTAAATATGACTCCTTCACCTTCTTGAAGCTTCGCCGAGCACCGAGTCCGCTGAGGATGACGATGACGAGGAGATGGTGGTATGAGATACATCAAAGTCTGTGTCCTCCCTCCTCCAATGAAGACGACACCGTCGCCGAAGACATGGTGCTCACAATCAGAGAGAGAGAGTCTGCCGGTGACGGATAGTGTTGGGGAGAGAGAGAGAGAGAGAGAGAGTGGTAGATCGGATTTGTACACCGGTAGGATGGAGAGAGACCAGTGGCTGTAGATTAATAATTTGATTGAGGGTAGAAACGTCACTTTACTTCAAATTGTGTTAGTGGGAATAAAAATCTGTTGTTGGGGTAAGTGGGATAATTTTTGTTCATTTTGGTGCTTTGGGTCAACAACCCTTAAATTTATACACTGGTTCTTCTACTGAACCAATTATCAACCCCTAAGACCGGTAGGAGAGCCCTATAAGTCGAGAGGGAAGCAAAAGCAAGAGCTCATGCCATGAAGTACCTTAAAGAAAAAGTTCCTTCTAGTATAGAGCTTGTATGCTTTAGTATTTTGCAAACGATTTACTTATGCCCTTTTCTAGGTTCCTGTTCTATGTGCACACCTTCAGATCTCAACTCAATCAAATTCCTTACTCCTTTTATTTAAAGTCTTAGACAGCTGCACATAAAAGAAAAAAAAAATTTATCACTATTACCTTTTGCCGGTAAGATAAAGTTATAAACTGACGTATCAACCATCTACAAACCGCTTAACTATTTCTGCTTGGCGTTGAAGGTTTTTTTGCTTTGCTAGGACATAAACAAGAGATGGGTTTACTTCCAGGTATTGAGGTATGTCATGATGCTCCTGCCGTAAATCATCTTTTATTTGTGGATGATAGTATGTTATATGCTCATGCTTCATTGGAGGACTGTTACCAGATTCAGGATGTTATTGAAGCTTATGGGAGAGCTTCTGGACAACTTGTTAATTTCGATAAGAGTTCAGTGGTTTTCAGTAAGAATGTGTCAGACTTTATGCAAGATGAAATGTCGAGTCTATTAGGTGTTGAGGTGGTTGAATCTCATGAACGATATCTAGGGCTACCTACTTATGTGGGGAGGAAGAAAACAGCTACCTTTCAGTTTATTAAGGACAATCTAGCTAAGAAGCTTTCTTGTTGGCAAGGGAAGATGTTGAGCGGAGCAGGAAAAGATATATTGATCAGAGTAGTGGCGCAAGCTTTACCTACCTATGCAATGAGTGTGTTTCTGTTAACAAAGAACTTTTGTCTGGACCTTGAGCAGATGTGTGCCCGATTTTAGTGGGGAAGCACTAATGACAAGAGGAAAATACATTGGAAAACATGGAATGCATTGTGTAATCCGAAGGAAGAGGGGGGTCTTCGCTTTCGTAGCCTTTCAAACTTCAATTCAGCAATGCTTGCTAAGCAGGCGTGGAGGGTGATTTCTAACCCCACCTCTCTTATTGCTCGTCTTTATAAAGCAAAGTACTACCCTACAGAGTCCTTTTGGACAGCAGAATTACATACCTCTTCTTCTTATTCATGGAGAAGTATTTTCTCTACAAGGGAACTTTTACAAGAAAGTGTTTATTGGTAGATTGGTAATGGGATGCAGGTAAACATTTGGTCAGACTCGTGGGTGCCTAGCTTACAAAGTGGGAAACCCAATGTGAATGCAACGGCCTTGGAGGAGGTGGCCGGGGTACAGGATCTGATCTCCAATACTAGAAGTTGGAATATTGAGCTAATTAATAGGCTTTTTTCTGTGGAGGAAGCAGAAGCGATATTGAGCATACCACTAAGCTCAAGGAATGTAGAAGATAGATTGGTATGGAAGCTGGAGAGGGACGGTAAGTATTCGGTAAAAACTGCTTATCGATTCTCCTTTTCTCATTCTAATTCTAGAAGTCCATTTGAACTCTTTGTTGGTGTCGATTTTTGGAAGAAATTATGGAAAGTTGTGATGCCTAGTTCAGCGAAGATTCATATTTGGAGGGTTTGTCATAACATTCTCCCTTCAAAGGAAAGGTTACTGTCTAGAAGAATGCCTTTGGAAACACAGGTTTGTGTTCTTTGTGAAAGTGCAACTGAGACATCTTTGCACATTTGTCGTGATTGTCCTTTTACAAAACAGGTTTTACAGGGTAATGGTGTGTTGGTTCACACTTGTTTCAGTCCACAAGCTTTGAATTATGACTTGCTAGGGTGGTTGAGCATCTGTGTTCAGGCTTTATCGTTAAAGGATTTGGGGGATCTTCTGTTTCTTTTGTGGAGTGTGTGGAAGGAAAGAAATACTAGAGTATGGGATGATAAGAAAGGTCAACCTTGGGATGTTCTGCTTAAGGCTACTACAAGATTACAGGATTTTCGTTTTCATAATACTAGGCCTACATTGAGGGAGACTAGCAGCTCAAGATTGGCTCGGTGGCGGGCTCCTCCAGTATGGATCTATAAAATTAATGTGGATGGCAGTTTTGATCATGTTTCAAGAAAAGGTAGCACTGGTTTTGTGGTGCGTGATTGCAATGGCACCATGATAGCAGGAGGAGGGAAACCGCTGTGTGGGTTGCTTTTAGCTGAACATGCAGAAGCATTGGCATGTAAACTAGCTTTTCACTTTGTCTTGGATCAGGTTTTGGTACCGGCCATAGTGGAGACTGACTCTCAGCTTGTGCAGCAGCAATTGTGCAGGTCTGGGGGGAGTAATTTCTCACAGCTTGGGCGGCTTTATGATGATTTGGGCTCCATTTTGAGAGCTCACTCTAATTTGAAGGTAGTTTATACCAGAAGAGGTGCTAACACTACTAAAAAAAATTGCTTTTGCGACGCCTATTTTGCGACGGCAAATTGGGCTTTTGCGACGGAAAAAACTTTTCGCGACGGAAAATTGAGCCTTTTGCGACGGAAATGTTGGCGTTGCAATAGGTGGCGTCACAAAATCCATTTGCGACGGTAAAATGCCGTCGCAAAAAGTATTTGCGACGGAAAACTGTTGCCGTCGC
Organism: Rosa lucieae; assembly: GCA_024704745.1. Classification (NCBI taxonomy): domain Eukaryota; kingdom Viridiplantae; phylum Streptophyta; class Magnoliopsida; order Rosales; family Rosaceae; genus Rosa; species Rosa lucieae. The sequence continues at coordinate 167,011 of JANPXK010000175.1, forward strand.
AATGGCTAAACTATTTGCGACGGATACTTTGCCGTCGCAAAAAGATATTTCATTTTAAAAAAAAATTGGGGTGAATTTGTTGCGACAGATACTTTGCAGTCGCAAAAGAATATTTCATTATAAAAAAAAAAATGGTGTGAATTGCACACCAAAGCTAGTACCATCTAAACCACTCCAAAGAAACATATTACATATATACAAGAGTTGAACTATATAGAAACATGATCAAAACCCATATTACATATATACAAGAGTTGAACTATATAGAAACATGATCAAAACCCTTACGGCAAGGGATAATGCCCAGTAGCACCAAAACATCAAAACTAAAGAAGAAAATTTACAAAAACAGAACTCTTAACACTCGGGCACTCTTTTCACAACCCTGCTACCTAAGTATCTGCAAAGAAACAAAAAAAATAAAATAGAGGCATGAGCACAACTAAAGCTCAGTGAGTAGCTAAACAAAAATAAATGAAAACGTAAAGACTAACAATCAGTACTCCAAATGAAAAGTAAACAACACCAAAATTTATCACCCAAGTCATGATCAACCCACTGGTATTAATCACAGAAAAATCTACACTCCAACACAACCAGTTGCCACAGCAAACTCAGACATGAAAATATCAGGCTTCCAAAGCCCCCGAGCTACCACAGCTCAATGACCGTGCCACTAATCATGGTCACGTCATATGTAACGTGCACATTGCCAACACCACTCTCTTGTTGACTAGAGGTTTGAAAACACAATTAATTTTAAGGTAATTCTCAAATCATGATCCATAACAATTGCAGCACAATAAAACCATCAAATTCACAATTCGAAACACATACTGAGTTGATGACTAACAGAACATATAATTAGGATCCAAAACCCAATACTCCAAAGTAAAAACAAATAAGGAGATTAACAAAACAAAGAAAATAGATAGAGGATACCACAAAGTAGAAACATGAAACCCTCACCCTTGACTTAGTACCCGAGCTTCTTAATACCCAAACCAGAAACAAGCTTAGTTTGTACTCTCTTTCAAAACCAAGGTCTAAATTCCTCTCTTCCTTCTCTCTTCAATCCCCCGTCTCAAAGAAAAGAAATCTGGAACTATGTAGTACCCTCCCCAAATCCGTTTCTCGATGGGAAACAAAAGCCCAAAAAGAAAAGAAGACAAAGGCAAAACGGTGGAAGGGATAGAATTTAGGCTAGGTGGGCTTCTAGGTTCCAAACACGTCATCTCAACACCCACTGATGCTAAGCAAACAAACATAAAGTTAATTTAATTAACAATCTCTATCAATAACAATGAATAAAGAGAACAAGATAAAGGTACCCAACTGACAAGATAAAAGAACTCATTCTAAAAACAACCTTAGGTAAAGGAAAAAAATAAAAAAAATCAGTTTCAGGATTTCAGTCTTCACATGATAAGAGAATATAAAACAAAACCCAATGTGAGAGTAATATACTGATGCCATGTGCCAAAAAATTGAACACTAGAGGATCTACTCGGCAGAAATGAAAAGGAGGCAAAGCAAGAAATTACAAGGCTGACCAAAATGCACCAGGGACATAACCAAATACTTATGCAATAAACCAGAAACATGTGATTGATAAGCAAAGCTGAACAAATGGCATAACTGTAGGATTCAACTTTCCTCTCCATTCATCTCATAAGCAAGTAAAACATCTGCTTCTGGGCTTGTGGCCTGAATCAATGGAATTGATGCCTTGTAGGGGTCTCCATTCTCCTCCTATAAGATGTAATCATTGCTATAACTATTAGAATGCAAACAGATTTTTTCTCGCTAAGAAAATGTACTCTTTATCTACTGGAAAACATCTTAAAACCAAAGAAATGACTTCAGAGCACATATTAAGTATGCAAGCATGTACCTTACACCTATCAACGCTTGATGTTTAAAAACTAGTTTAAACTATACACTGAAAACAACATATCATTATCATATATGCAAGTTGAGGCAATCATGCTTGGATTTTAATGTCAGGGAAGGTACTGATGGACATAACCAAAGTGTTAATGATCTTATCCAACAGAATGGGGGCAAAGGTTTCTTTCAAGGACTCATTATGACACGTGGCTCACTTGGTTTGGTTGATTGAAACAGGTCCCCAAGAAAATAATTCAGTGGCCCAGCTCGTTACTATAATCTGTAACCGAGAACCAAAAAACAAATCTGCTGAGGGTACTTGCACATGGATACCATGAATGCACAAACTATTAATATCATGCACTCATTCCATATCTCCACCAACAAGAGATATGCATAAAACCTAATAATTACACCTCATTTCATTTATGGAATTGGAGCATTGAGATAAGAAACTCAATCATGGATAGTGCAGACAACCTACAAACTCTGCTAGAGGAAGAAACAAAATAATATGTCTATTGGAGTATTGGATAATCATTTACCACACGGTATCCCATCCTCCAACCCCAAATTCAGTAACCAAGAAATTCAAAACCAGAAAAAGATCTAGTATTACTTAGAATTAGATAGATGGTGTTGAAAGCTAACCATATGCTGGGGGTTTGCAATAATTGCATCCGCTTTAAAGGGAATACCAGAATCTACATCAGGCTCTTTGCAAGCTGGAAGTAAGGAATATATAATTTCCTTTATTTGGTTACGCTGAATACGAATCTCCGAAGGACCTGACGACAAGAAGCCTTTATTTTTAACTATATCTGCTCAAGGAAACAGAACAGAAAATAAGAAACAAGTAATTAGTTATATGAAAATGAATGATGGGGTATTCAGCTTTGACAAATATTTCAAGTAGCAAGACAATCAATACACAAGACACACACAAGTTTTACTAAAATACAAAACCCCTTATTGCCACAATTAATCATTTTCAACGAACCTTTATATAAGAAACTTCACATATTGTTTGATGCCAGGATGAGCCAAAGAGCATCCGTGGTAAAAATTGCAATATTATTTAACGCCCAATCTCATTAACCGAGATAAATGTATTCAAATCATAACTGAAACTCGAAAGCAGAAACTTCTGTGATGACCCAATTGCTAGGACTGTATTGCTGAATTGAATTACAAAGTGAGAACCAAGTCAACCAGTGCCATCGTAAAATTAAGAGCAAAGTTTTAAAATATCAGACGATAAAACGCAGAATGATCATTAGAACTAAAGCTTACTATTTGGAGGCTTAACTGAGCAGATGAACCTCGTTAATCAAACTTGTTAAAATTCTTACTCAGCTTCAGCAAATTTTGTTTGGCCTCACTCAATAGAAGGTATGAAGCAAAGTATGTTAAAATAACACATTGCACATCACCCAATTAAGTTCTTAAACTACTGTAAGATATTGAAGCAGTCCATCTGGTTATTGGGGCTTCAGATATACACCACCAGTAATGTATGAAGCCTGTTACTCATCAATCAGAAGCATTAAGTAAAACCAGCATAAGAATAGACATTACCGCATATCAAAATCTGCAACAATCTATCACAGAGACAAAAACCCTATCTACCTGCTGTAGGAAGGCAGAGTTATGAGAGCCTATAGCAAGAGTCTACAGGAACCTGCAAATGAAGCAAATGACTGATACATTAGACTGCTCCGGAGCTGCAAATTCAAGAATCGAATGTTGCTGGTAACGGATAAAGTAGTTAAATATAGCCATATAGGCAATAACATATTACAACTTTAGGGCAAAGTTTAGATTTCTGAAAAAGTAGAACAAAATTGACATTTTCATTTCGTCAAAGTGAGACACCTAATGATAACACACAGAGAGGGACAAAGATAGAGGGATGAGGGCGGGCACATGGGATAGAAGGTCAGACGATTCAACTAGGCTTTTCTATTCACCATAACCAACAAGTACTATTTGTTCATGAAATTACTTGGCAAACAAAAATGGAACCTGAAACTAACAAGGAAAAAACTAAGCAACAGAAAAATTACCCCGAAAGAAGGTCTGTAGTCAGCAGGGGCTCCTCCCTTGTCCCTGCCAAAGTCACCTCCTGGTCCACCACGAGGACCTCCACGGTAACCATCACGGTCACCTCCAAATCTGCGCTCTCCATCACCAAAGCGAGGTGGGCCACTAATGCACATCAACAAAAACCAAATCAAATTCCAGTCGATCAGTGTTGAACAAATGCACCAGAAACTAAACCTAAAACAATCGAATGAAACTGAACACAGAACTAGACCAGTATCAAACTTACAAAACAACTAACTAACCAACACGTCAACCATCCAATTCCCAATACAAACCCAACAGTTTCGCAGTTTAGACAGTATCAAATTTCATCAGTCATCTTATCTAGTTGCCATTATATAACTGCACAAATTGAATTATCATTTCATACTTCAAAATAAGCCGAACCAAGGAACTAATTCACAAATTCAAAGGCACAGCCATCATGTATCAAATCGCTTCTCTACATTGTAATTCAACACAATTCACAAAACCACATCACAGTAATATAAATCTTCAATAAACCCTAAACAGGATGATGAAATAGGTCAAGTACCGAGGGCGGTCGCCTGGTGGGCCGCCGAAAGGACGGCCGGCGGGCTTAGCCTGCTTCTTGAGAGTGTTGGGCACAATCTCCGAGGGCAGGTTGAGGTAGTTCCTCAAGAACTCAATGCCATCATTGGTGAGGTACCAGTAATAGTGCATCCAGGCGAAGGTCTCCCTCACATACTCCTTGGACTTGAAGCTCTAAATCAGCTTAATCACCTGCAGATTCGGCACGTCGATCTCTGGATGCTTCGGCATGTTGTAGTCCTTCTTCGCATAGCACACTCCCTCTGACCAAAACCAAAATCAAAACATCAAAACGATTAATCCATCACTTCAATTACACGAAGCGGTAAGGAGGAGCTGTCGATCTCGGCGGTAAGTTTCGGTGTAGACCTCTTCGATGTCGGGGGTAGATTAGGGCTGCAGATCGATGGGGAGGGGGGGAGGGGGCTAGATTCGTGAGACGCTGCAGATCTTGGGCAAGAGAGAGAGAGAATCGGGGCTGTAGATTAGGGCTGCAGATAGATGTTAGTGGGAAATAAGGTAGAGAAACTAAAAGAAAAAGTCGAGGGAAAAAGAATTCTTACTACGGTAAGACGAGATTGCGTGGCAATTGATAAAAAACTTACTACGGTAAACATTTGCCGTCGCAAATGATAAAACTTAATCGCGACGGAATATTTTCCGTAGCAATAGGGTCTCAATTGCTACGGCAATTGATGCCGAAGTAAAAAGGCGAAGCAATTGAGGTTTTTTTTAGTAGTGTAATAAAGTAGCGCATCTGATGGCTGCATCTGCTAGTTCGTTATCTCGAGAATGTTTTTATTTTTCTCCTCCTCCCTTTCTGCTTGCTGTTATTGCAGCTGAGCAAGACCATATGTAATTCTTATTATTCTTAATAAAAGTTGACCTCTTCTTTTCAAAAAAAAAAAAAAAAAAAACCATCTACAAAAGTATAAACAGTTACTAGCGAGGGTTAACTCATTAGTATGTGCAATGTTGAACTCTTCAGCGATGAGTTTTTATCTCAAGCATGGGCCTTCTTATCAACTCCAACAGTGTGGAGATTAATTCATTTGTGTGAGGGGTCCGTGTTGATGGTGTTATCAGACTTCCCAAAACAGCTGCTTGATACAAAAGTGTGGACATGATGTGAATGTATCAGGTACCTTAGTTAGGGCTATATCTTCAAGTATGCCAGTAAGTGCCTGATATAGAGTGATGTGATTCAGCCGCCTTTGCCTTCCTCCGTAGCAGCCTGGAGCAGCAAGTGGATCTACAGTAGCACCACCACCGCTGAATGGGCAGCCTATGATGGTGCTTCTTTCTCTCAACTCTGGATATGCTTGTTGCCTTGATTTTTCTTCTCTGAAACTGTGAGGCATTCACTCAGTAGCTCGTGTGCTGTAATTTTCACATCTCATTACTCTTGCTTGGAGCATTTTGCTGAATGAACACGGGCTAATCAATTTTTATTTATCAAATTTATTACTGAACTGATGTTGTGGGTAATGTTCATTCTCTCCCACGTAAATCAAGTAGACAGAATATGAGACAGCATATTTTTTGTTTAAATTGTTCTATTTTTATTTTTTGTTTTTTATTGAATCAGCATATTGATTGGTCATTTACAGAGTGATTTTGATGCTTAAATACTCTTGTTTCCCAGTATAGTCCTTCCGCCTACTATGTGCCGGCCATTGGAAATCAATTCTCGCCATAATGCATGTCATCTATATAAGCCTCTTGTTGGTACCAATTTTGGAATATAGAAAACTGAAACCCAGCTCATTTGCTACGATACCTTGCCATGAACTTGGTTATAGGTGTAAAACTCATTAGAACTAGATATCAGCAATATTTCTTAAGCTGATATATGTGAGATGTTTTGAGTCCAAATAATAACACATACAAATACATAAAACCTGTAATCGAGAATTGGTTTTATGATCATGATCTGTTTTGAATTTGAAATTCAAATTGTATGGTTATTTGGATCACACCAATCAGACAAAAATATGGCAGTTACATGACAGTTCCTTGATGGAAGGAACTGCCTCATTTGCCTTGTCTATATAAGGAGATTGAACAGCCTACATTGATCCCTGCAAGAACACTACACACACTCAAATAATTGTCCCATCATCTAACAATTGAGATAAAGAGTGGATCTTGGAGAAGCATCAATGGACAGTGGCAGTCCATCGTGTTAGTATCACATGCTCTTATAAATCATGCTTTAAATTTACACTTATTCTACTGCAGATTATCCTTATCATTTATGATTCGTGTTGCTGTTTAATAACAATCTTATATTTGACATAGTCATTATCTTACATATGAGATTATTGTGTTACAGGATTGCAATGATTTACGCATCCTAACTGAGGATCAGAATACTATATCAATCCTATATCTGTCATAGTCATGTAAATCTGCAGACATTAGGATAGATACACTGTTGCAGTCCTAAACTAGGATGCGACTACTACATCACTCCTAATATGCCAATTATAGTATATAAGTTTTTATGTGCTTATTCTGAGATATTTCATTGCAGTCATTTTGTCTAACCTCTAACAATAGGTTCACTTAAATGGCTTCTACTAACTTATCTATTTCTCACAACCGCGGTTTCTTTAAACGTTCCAAGGCTCAATGAGATCATGAACATTTCAACACCAATCGGAAGCTCTGTCAGCATTTGATCCAAGTGAATTTCAAACATTCTATTACAAGCAAACACTTGATCATTTCAACTTCAGGCCTGATAGCTGAAAGAATGAGAAACCAATAGGCTGAAGAGATGATATTGCATTGATACATTGTCGATTACATACAGATTACATATAGAGGGTACAAACCTATATTCACAAGGTAACTAATCTCACTTATCCTATAATCAAGCTATAATAAAGGAGTACAAAAGTAACGGATATCTACAGATCATACAGAGGATATTTAGGATTACTTTCCTAACATGATTGATTTCCTAACACTCCCCTTCAAGTTGGAGAGTGAATGTCTCTAACTCCCAACTTGCCAACCATAGGAATGAAGATTTCCTTTCTCAAAGCTTTGGTGAAAACGTCTGCCAATTGATGTGTAGAACCCACAAACTTCGTGACAACAGATCCATCTTGTATCTTATCTCTTATATAGTGACAGTCCATTTCAATGTGTCGAGTCCGCTCATGAAAAACAGGATTTGCTGCAATGTGCAGCGCTGCTTTATTATCACAATATAGAAGGGCTAGTTCTTGATGCAATACTCCCAAATCCTTGAGAAGATATTGAAGCCATGTGAGTTCACAACAAGCACCAGTCATTGCTCGATATTCTGCTTCAGCTAAAGAGAGGGAAACAGTTTTCTGTCGCTTTGATCTCCATGAAACCAATGAGGGACCAAGAAAGACACAATAACCTGAGGTGGATCTCCTAGTAATTGGACAACCTGCCCAATCAGAATCACAGAAAGCACGCAATCTAAAATCACTCTTAGAAGAAAAGAACAATCCTTGACCTGGTGCCTTCTTAATATACCGGAAAACACGCAAAGCTGCTTCCATATGTATCTTTCGTGGCTGATGCATGAACCTGCTTAGTACATGTACCGAATATGTAATGTTTGGTCTCGAAACTGTAAGATATATTAATCTCCCAACAAGTCTTCTGTAACGAGCTGGATCTTTTAGCAAGTCACTTTTGTCAGACAACTTTAAACCTCTTTCCATAGGACTGTCAGCAGGGGCTGCGCCTATTAACCCTGCATCCTTGACAATTTCTAATGCATATTTACGTTGAGAGATAAAGATCCCATTGCTAGAGGTTGAAACCTCAATACCAAGAAAATATTTCAAGTCTCCTAGATCTTTAATACAGAAATGGGAATGGAGGAAATTCTTGAGTGCAGCAATACTCACTGGATCATCTCCAGTAATTAAAATATCATCAACATAAATTAGGAGAGCAGTAAAGGACTTGCCATGTTTCTTGGTGAACAAAGAGTAGTCAGCTCTTGATTGTACATATCCGGCAGACTGAATAGCCTCTGAGAATTTGGCAAACCACTGACGGGGCGCCTGCTTTAGGCCATACAACGACTTATGGAGTCGGTAGACTAAGTGTTCCTCCCCTTGTCTCTGAAGCCCTGGCGGAGGAGACATATAGATTTCTTCCTCAAGATCATCGTGCAAGAAAGCATTGTTGACGTCCAACTGGTGAAGAGACCAGCCACGAGCTACTGCTAAAGCAAGGAGACATCGAACAGAGATAATCTTGGCAGTGGGAGAAAAAGTGTCTTGGTAATCAACACCCTCCAGCTGCGTAAATCCTTTGGCAACTAAGCGAGCTTTGTATCGCTCGACGGAACCATTAGCTGGATGTTTAATTTTATAAACCCATCGATAATCAATTGGGGTCTTACCAATCAGAAGAGGAGTGAAAGTCCAGGTTTCGTTGTCTTGGAGAGCTTGCAATTCAGACTGCATCGCCTCTTGCCAAGCCGGATAGGAGATAGCCTCGGAATAGGAACGGGGCTCGGTGGTTTAACTGATTTGAGCAAGGAAAGATTGGTGTGCAGGCTTACATCGGTGATACGAAACATAATTGCAGAGGGGATAGCGGGTGCCGCTGGTTGGACCTGGAAACAATGAGGATGACTGATCGGAGAGGGGAAGCGTGACCTGTGAGACGATATAATCCTGGAATTTGACCGGAGGAGCTGTGGTCCGGCTGGAGCGACGAAGGGGCTCGTCTACGGGTGGGTCGGGCAAGGGCAAAGGAAGGGTTACTGGTGGAGGAGCAACTGTGGAGGAAGTGAGCGGTGGAGATTGGGACGCGGGGAGATCGGAAATCGATGAGTGGGTGAGTGGGTCGGGTGGTCCTGGGGCTGTGGGACGGCGAACATAGGTGCGAAGGGGTGGAGGAGGAGAGGATGGAACCGGTTCTGGGGTGATGGACTGGGAAGAGGAAGACGTGGCTGGGAGATCGGAATGGGTAGAAGGCGCCGGAGAGAGTGCCGGCGAGGATGATGCGGGTACAGGTTGGTCTGGTATGGGGTCAATCTCAGAAATGGCAGGGGGTGGAACGGCTGAAAGATGGGATGGGGTCGAAGGAGTTGGAAAAGAATTATCTGAGATTGGAGAGTCAACATTGGGAATAGACTCAATGTTAGGGATGTTAGAAGGAGTTGGGTCAGGGATTAAAGTTGGAATTGGGCCTGAAGTGGTCCCCAAAGTAGGGAAAACTGAATTGGGCTCAACAGAGGCATAAGGAAAAATGTTTTCGTGAAAGATGACGTCCCGACTAGTAAAGATTCGTCGAGTCGACAAATCAAACAATTTGTAAGCTTTTTGCCCAGCAGGATAACCAATGAAGATGCACTTGATGGAACGAGGAGAAAATTTATGGACAACACGAGGATTTGTGGCGTAAGCTAAACAACCAATGGTCCGAAGGTGAGAAAAAGAAGGAATTTTATTGTAAAGGCGTTCAAAAGGAGTTTGAAAAGAAAAAAGAGGAGTTGGAAGACGATTGATGATATGAATGGCAGAAAGAACGCACTCTCCCCAAAATTATGTAGGGAGTTGAGCATGAAATTTCAAAGCCCGTGCAACTTGCAAAATGTGACGATGTTTGCGTTCCACTACCCCATTCTGTTGAGGTGTGTAAACAAAGGAATGTTGGAAAATAACACCATTATCCTTGAAGAAAGAATGGAGTGAGAGAAATTCAGCACCATTGTCACTTCGAAAAGTCTTAATATGTGATGAAAATTGAGTAGACACATAGCTATAAAAATGCTTCAAAAGAGATTGTGCTTCACTTTTGTGTCTCATCAAGAATATCCAAGTAAAACGAGTATAATCATCAACGATAGTTAAAAAAGAATGAGCACCAGAAAGAGAAGGGTGTTTATATCGACCCCAAATATCACAATGGATTAAATCAAACGGTTTTTCAGATGAAATGGAACTAACACCAAATGGCAAGCGATGTTGCTTAGCCAAAGGACAATTAGGGCAAGCATCGATAGGCTGAACTGAAAGATTTAAGAAGTTCTTAGCAATGAATTGTAACAGGGAATGAGAAACATGACCTAAACGGCTATGCCAGAGATTAGTAGAGGAGGTTGTGAGGTTGCAGGCTGGTAGATGGTTTGGTGATGAATAGGAATCGGTCAAGGTTCTCTTCGTTGCCAATGCTACCAAGTAGTATAATCCATCACGCTGCTTACCCAAACCAATCATCCTCCTTGTAGCCAGATCCTGCAAAACACACCAATATGGGAAAAATGTCACTGAACAATTCAAGCCCCTTGTCAGACGACTGACTGATAACAGATCAACTTTGAATGTAGGCACACACAATACATCACGCAGATAATACACAGAATTCAGAGGCAATGATCCTTTTGCAACAATATTAGCCTTCTCTCCGCTAGGTAATAACACAGGAGGCAATGAACAATTTTTACTTTTATGCGAAAATAATTTAGGAGATGAAGAGATGTGATCCGTCGCTCCGCTGTCAATGATCCAGCTGCGGGAAGCGATCTTAGATAAACCTGGTTTAGTTACAGCAGCATTGGCTTGTGAATTAGACTGATTGGGCTTGCTGCTCCTAACAATGATGGTAGCTGAATGTGATTGAGGACTAAAAGAATCATCAGATACTTTGTGATTCAAAATGGCCAAAACTTGTTGAAGTTGTTGCTCAGAGAGAGGACTGCAACCGGAGGAACCGTTTTGCCGATTAGATTGGTTTGGTCGATTATGTTGGTTGAACACTATCACCAAGATCGGATGATCAGAATGATCAATGAAAAATGATCTGAAATTTTGATTTCCCATGGAAACGAGATCAAGGATTGTTGTACGAGATACAGAGTACAACGTAATGAAAAGAAAATTCGTTGCACGAAAGATAAGGTGCAGCGGCTATGGAGTCAGGATTTTAGTCCTGCTCTGATACCATGAAAGAATGAGAAACCAATAGGCTGAAGAGATGATATTGCATTGATACATTGTCGATTACATACAGATTACATATAGAGGGTACAAACCTATATTCACAAGGTAACTAATCTCACTTATCCTATAATCAAGGTATAATAAAGGAGTACAAAAGTAACGGATATCTACAGATCATACAGAGGATATTTAGGATTACTTTCCTAACATGATTGATTTCCTAACAATAGCTTCTCTACTTTTCAACAGAAATATGTGATCAATTCTAAGTATTGAGGTGGCTCCAAAATTAATGTTAGTGCACCTATATTTGCTTACATTGGTGCAGAATCATCCTTGGATAGTATTATACCCTATATTGGCTTTCTCCCGGAGAACGCGAGACAGTTTCGAGCACTCCTCATATATATAGAGGTTGTAAAAACTAATTAAGTTATGTTCGAGATGTTTTCTTGCCAAACAATTACTTCATGTTATGTACCTCGATTCTCAAATTGAAATATTGATCAAGCTGTTCGAATCTGAGACTTTTTTGGTTTTTTCCTCTTCAGCATTGATACTATGGGAAATCGATCCCATTTGGATCAAGAAAAGAAGCATTTAAAAATGCAAGCACTCTTTGGGTACTTTAGCTCGAGCCAAGCTCTAGCAGATTATGCAGAAATCCTCACACATGTAAAAAAGCAACTACATGCTGAACATTCTCCAGTCATCGTTATTGGTGCATCCTATAGTGGAAGTCAGTGACTACTCATGACACCCCTCTTCAATTCACGATATTTATGACATTGATGGCCCGTTCGATAACTTTTTATGTCTTTGACATGCAGTGCTTGCTTCATGGTTTCGGCTAAAATACCCTCATATCACTCTTGGTGCTCTAGCATCATCCGCTCCAATTCTTTACTTTGATGACATTATCCCACCAGAAAAAGGATACTTCTCCATCGTTACCAAAGATTTTCGAGTACCATAAACTCAATTCTTTTAAGTTAAATGGAATATTCTCCAACATATTACTAATATAAAAATGGGCATTAATTATATCTGTTAATTATATTTGCTGGTTTGTATGCAGGAAGCTAGTGAGACTTGCTACCAAACCATTAAAAAGTCGTGGTCTGAAATTGATGAAATTGATTATAAGCCTGGCGCTTTGCCAGTATGTTTTTCATGTTTGACTTTACGATTAAACAAGGATCTAGTATATTCTGATTATTTTTTCAATACTCTTTTGTTTTCATCAATTTCGTATTGGGATTTACAATTAATTAGTTAATATCAATGTTTGGCTCCAAAAAGTTATTAAGATAGGCAAATTAAATCAAGCGCCGTTTCTCTCTTACTTCTCTAGGGTTTCAACGCTTTAGGGTTAGGGCCTGTTTGTGTGAGAGAGTCTCAGCGAGATTTCAAGCAACTTTGTCGCATGGTGGACATTGATGCTATGGCTGCCCGCCTGGCGTCGTCTTTGGCACTGGCGGAGGGGAAAAGAGCAGTGGATTTGAGGCCATCAAAGGGCAAAGGTCTCCGCCAACCGGAGGTGTATATGGTTGGCAAGTTACTCACGGCCAGGGAGTATAGGAAACGTTCTTTTTTGGGGATGTTTCGATCTGCATGGCATGTTGGTGGAGATCTTCGGGTGGAACCGGCAGCAGGGGATCGAGTTCTTTTCTCTTTCTCGGATCCGGTGGATCTAGCTCGTGTGTGGCGTGGTGGCCCGTGGGGTTTCAATCGAGCCCCTGTAGCACTAGCAGAATATGATGGGATCGCTCCAGTCGAACAAGTGTTGCTGCAACATTCTTCATATTGGGTTACGCTGTTGGATGTGCCGCCAGCTTTCCAATCCGAAAGGGTGATGCGCATGATTGGCAGCACCATAGGTGATCTGAAGGAATGGGACAGACCGGCTTTCCGGCGAGGTGTACTGCGGGTCAGGGTGGAGATCGAGCTGTCACAGCCCATACTTACTCAACGTCTCTTTCAGTTGGAGGATCGAGTGGAGGTGTTGGTGAAGTTCCGTTTTGACAAACTATTTGGCAGGTGCAACAGCTGTGGGTTTGTAACCCATGTGGGATTACCATGTTCTGGACCGGTGTTGGAAGACGGGGTTGAACATGAACGGCCTCGCCTGGTGGAGCAGAGTAGCGGTGCTGCTGAAGCAACATTAGCGGTTCGAGCACCGAAGGCGAGGGCAAACCCTAGCGGACCTACTTTGGTTTTCAAGGCACAAGTTCTCCCTGGGATAGCTGAAACATTGGCGGAGCTATCGACAGGCCCTTTCCTTCCTCAGAAGACTCGACGTCAAGTCGCCATCCGAGAACTTGAAGGAAACAGTGAACATGCATCTCCAATTACGGGGAAGAGGAGGAAACGAACAGGTGATGTGTCGGTATCTCCAAAGAAGCCAAGACTGAGTTTGGCAATTGGTAAGCACAATATTGATGCTGCCACTATGGGTTTACTTGCACCTGCTATGAGTCAGCCAAATAAGAAGAAGCGTGGTCGCCCTGCTGGTAGTCTTAACAAGATGCCATATGGTATTGCTGGTAAGGGAACGAAAACCTCCGAGGCAAGTAGTGAGAAGAAGAAGGGTGCCAAGGCCCGCAAGAACTTAAATGGGGACTTGGCAAATGCTAGCGACTCCAACCCTAAAGGGACGGAGTTGGTTCTATGTTAAGTTTTTTCTTTGATTTTTTTCAAGTCTAGCATATGTGATGGTAGCTTCTAGGAGCATTCTGAGATGTTTCTATGTGTCGCTTGTACCACAATTGCGTGCCTGGCAAGCGAGGTGTAGATGATTGATTTTTGCTTAGGAGGCGAGGTTATTATAACATGTACTAGGCTTGCTTTAAGCGAGCGGAATGGTTTGTACTGAGCTGCGATACTTGGGTGAAGGTTTGGGTGTTCCCCCGCCAACACCGGTTACCTTTAAGTGTTGTTAGTCTCTAGCCTATTCATGGCTGTTGATCTAATGCAATCAACTTCAATTTCAAAAAAAAAATGTTTGGCTCCAAAACTAGTTGGCGTGCAAACTGTCTCTTTTGAGCGTATGCGCAGGCGTGCCAGCACCGTGGGGTGCAGTCGTCGGGGGAGTCCCTTGACCTGACTTCTTCTTCAAGCATTGTGGATGAGGAGAGCACCAACCTCGTCACAAGGTTCTTCTCTAGCCTTCCGAGGAAGGACTTTTTGCCTTACGGATAAGGGCTTTGGATGTGATCTCTTCGCGTCACCGAATCGATACTCAACGTTGCAGGCTGAGCAGAGCAATCACTGGGAAGTTCGGAGAAAGCACGGGTTTTGCTAAAGCATGACTTTAGCTTCGCTGGGTTGCGAGGGCGTTACCCTTGCTTCGCTGGTAGTGTCGGTGGCAGTAGCACTGGCAGTCGGCTCTTGGAGAGACTAGGACTGGAATGGGCGAAGCTATACCCCAAACCCAAGTAGGTTTATTTTTGGGCCGCAGGTATCGGCCCACTGGGTCAAAGAATCAATAGCTTACATCTCTGATCTAGCTATCACTACTCTTTTTCTTTTTCTGGTATTAGTCCCTTGAACTCGTCGTCGGATCCCAAGACCTACTTGAAGTTGGTGTATATGTACGTAGCTCAATACGATAAGCCATCAAGATATCCAGTTAATGTGATTTGTAGTTGTATCGATGGAGCTTCTTCTACAAGTGATACTCTTGCCAAAGTCTTTGCTGGTCTTGTTGCGCTTATAGGAAACTACACATGCTATAGCTACGTTAATGCACCCAGCAGTACTAATTAATGATGATGATTCTTCTGAAACAATCGAAGAATGGAGTTGGCAGGTGATTAACTAATCATTATGTACATTTTGTTTCTCATGTTATGTTTTCTTATCTATGGACACACACCTATACCGTTTCCCTTGATCGGTAGAACAAAAAACCGCTGACTGTTGCGGTTCGAATGAAGAAAACACTTCAAAACTCCTAGAGTTAAACCCCAAAATGTGAAACTTTGAACTGCCCCGTGGAAGCTATATGATAGATAAGGGAAGCAATTTAGCGTCTCATCTTATTAGAACAGAAACTAGGGTCACAAGGAAACTCTTAAGTTTCATATGTATATTTCATACTACGGTACTGAATAATACAAAAATCCCACGTGTGCATAAATAGCAACTGGGTCCTACCATAAGCAAGTGATTTTCAACCATTCTAGAGACCAAAACACTTCAATATACATTCATTCAGCTTATGTTAACTTTTTAAAAATAAATTGAATAGTGACTGACGATGACCTCTTACACAAACCATTTCTGTATCGACGTACTCAAATGTGTACAAAAGAGTAATCAAAATTAATGCATTTTTACTAGTCGCTGTTATATTTTCACTTCAATTTGTCCTGCTGAATGTTCCTTGGACCTTCTCATTTAGCGAAGTGTATCATTTATATACACACACACACACATAACGGAAACTCTAACTTGTCAAAAGTATCTAAGTTTCTTTTAATTAATGACATATATAGAATATTGTTTTAGTGAATCAGAAATTGAGAGAAATCCGCTGCGTATTCTCATTGATAATAGAGGTCTCTTTATATAGAGAATTACAATGCATAGAATCTCAATCATACAAGGAAAGTAATCGTACATTGAATAATAATCTAGATCCTTCTAATCTAACCATATTACCACTAGGTCAAGTAACCCAGAGTTTGGGTCAAACACAAATTAGGGTTTACTTGAACACTCCCCCTTGTGTTGCCCAAAAGCAGTGCTTCTCTCGTTGCCTCGTTAAAAACCTTGCCGAGTAATAAAAACCCAGTAGGACAAAAATAACCTCGGTCGAAGGGGAAAAAGAGCACAACACACCCTTCACGATTCGAGATGAACATGTAGACATCTCCTCCTAATGTCTGCACCTCCCCTTGATGACTACGATCATGGAAGTTCAGATAATTTCCGTAAGCCAATTCTTGCCACATGTTTCTCGAACGTGGATTTGGGTAATGACTTAGTGAACAAATCTGCCACATTGTCCTCAGATCGAACCTGCTTCACTTTGATCTTGAGGAGCTTCTGTTGTTGCTGATTGTAGAAGAATTTAGGCGATATGTGCTTGGTGTTGTCGCCTTTGATGTAGCCTTGCTTCATTTGTTCAATGCAAGCAGCATTTTCCTCATAAATGCTTGTTGGCTCATCTATGGTAGACTTCAAACCACAATTGCTTCGAACATGTGTAACTATGGACCTAAGCCATATACATTCACGAACTGCTTCGTGAAGAGCAATAATCTCTGCATGATTCGAAGAGGTAGCAACTAAGGTCTGCTTTGTAGACCTCCAAGATATCGTGGTCTTTCCCATGGTGAAAACATAACTAGTTTGGGAGTGACCTTTGTGTGGGTCAGAGAGGTACCCAGCATCAGTAAAACCTTCCAAAACACTTATATCGTTTTTGGATGGGGAGAGGGAACGCAGTCCACCATATGTGGCGTCCCTGACACTAGATGGGTCTGAATCCATCTTCTCTCTGTAGGGATAGAACAAGCCCATATCAATCGTACCACTAAGGTATCGAAAGATATATTTATGATTAAATACTGTTTACTCCCTATACTTATAAGGTTTCATAGTTTCAGTAAAAAGTCCCTGAACTCTCAATTTCCTCCCAATCAGTCCCTGCCATCAAAATTTTCTATTAAAGTTGCTGAAAATGTCTATTAAGCCCTCACTTACTTTTTTTTTTTAATTTATTTTTTCTCTTTTTTATTTCTTTTTTTCATTTCACCTCTTGAAGGTCTGTAGATTGGAACCATCTTGATGAGGAGATGAACAAAAGGAGGCGAAAGAGCCGGAAGAAGAAGAGGTAAAAAGAAGAAAAAAAATAAAAAAAAGAGAGGAAGAGAAATATATATATATATATATATATTAAGTAAATGAGGGTATAATAGACTTTTTAGGGGAAGATAACAGAGTTTTTGACAGATGCTTGACGGCAGGGATTAATTGGGAGGAAATTGGGAGTTCAGGGACTTTTTAGGTGAAATTCAAAGGTCAGGGACTGAAACGATGAAACCTTATAAGTATAAGGAGTAAGCAGTATTTAACCCATATCTTTAACACCAGTCCAATGGCGTCGTGTTAGCGCAGAGCTATATCTAGCTAACAAGTTCACAGCGAATGAGATATTCGGTCTTGTGCATTGTGCTAACTATAATAATGCGCCTATTGCACTTAGGTAGGGCACTTCTGCCTCTAGCACTTCTTCGTCGTCATCTTTTGGACGGAATAGATCCTTCTTTGGATCAAGACTACGGACGACTATTGGGGTGCTTGAAGGCTTAATCTTGTCAGTGTTGAAACGCCTAAGCATCTTTTGGGTATAAGCTGATTGATGAATCAGGATACCATCTCTATGGTGCTCAAGTTCTAAACCGAGGCAAAACCGTGTTTTCCCAAGATCTTTAATCTCAAACTCGGATTTCAAGTGTTCAATGGTTTCCCTTAACTCTTTAAGGGTGCCAATTATGTTCATGTCATCGACATAAACCGCTACTATTGCCAATCCGAAACTTGTCCTTTTTATGAACACACATGGGCATAGTTCATTGTTGACATATCCCTTTCCAATCAAGTAGTAACTTAGACGGTTAAACCACATCCGTCCGGATTATTTCAATCCATATAGTGAGCGTTTCAATCTAATTACAAACACGCTCCGTGGTTTAGAGCCACTTGATTTGGGTAACTGAACTCCATTTGGGACCTTCATGTATATTTCTGTATCTAGATCCCCATATAGATACGCAGCAACTACATTCATAAGCTGCATGTTTAGTTTTTCAGAAACTACCAAACTGACAAGGCAGCGGAACATTATTACGTCCATTACGGGAGAATAGGTCTCCTCGTAGTTGATTCCAGGGCGTTGTGAGAAGCCTTGCACCACAAGGCGAGTTTTGTAACTTACAATCTCGTTTTTCTCATTACGCTTTCTAACGAATACCCATTTGTGACCAAATGGTTTGGTGTTGGGCGGTATTGGTACAACATTGCCAAATACCTTTCTTTTCGCTAGAGAATCAAGTTCTGCCTGGATCGCATCTTTCCATTTTGGCCAGTCAGCTCTATGTTGGCATTCATCAACGGAGCGTGGTTCGATGTCATCGGTCTCAATAATCTCACGCGCCACTGAATACACGAATACATCATCAATGATGATGGAGTTTCTTTCCCACGTCCCATGTACACTAGTGTAATTAACAGAGATCTCTATGTTCTCAAGGATAGGTTCTGACATTGAAGTGTCCCCCAATGATGTCTCTTGGACATAACCATAATCCGGAACATTCTCATGGGACGGATTTTGAGTATCAATGATCAAAGGATTTGTTTGTGCCTCATTCGCTCTCTTTCAGGGGCGAGTATCCTTCGAACCAATTGATCTACCGCACTTCCTTGCAGGACCTACGGCCATAGATGCCACATCATTGCCATTCTGGGAAATGGCGCCATCTCCTGGTGTCACAGGAGTGGCGTTATGTCCATTATTTGGGACATCAATTCTTGCAGTCACGTTTGCAGCAGGTATGTGTAATCTTGTCACTTTGGCAACATCAAAAAACGCATCAGGCAGAGTGTCTGCTACGTTCTGGAGCTCGATTATTCTTCGCACTTCAAGTTCGGACTGTGCAGTACGGGGATCGAGATGAGACATAGTGGGGACAGACCACGACAATTTCTGTCGTTCCTATTGAACATATGTGTTCTTATCTCCCCCTAACGATTGGTAGACTGTCTCATCAAAGTGACAATCCGCAAATCTAGCAGTAAAGAGATCGCCTGTCAAGGGTTCAAGAAAGCGGACGATGGTTGGAGATTCATATACAACATAAATGCTCATTCGTCTTTGTGGACCCATCTTAGTACGTTGTGGCGGTGTAATAGGCACATAAATGGCACACCCAAAAATGCGTAAGTGCGAGATATCAGGCTTGTACCCAGTCACTAGCTATAACGCAGAGTAAGATTGGGTTGCAGTGGGTCGTAGACGAATTAGCGTCGCTGCATGCAATATTGCATATCCCCAAGCAGAAACAGGGAGATTGGTGCGCATAACCAATGTCCGCACTATCATCTGTAGTCGTTTGATAGTAGCTTCTGCGAGACCATTTTGGGTATGAACATGGGGGAACTGGATGCTTTACATCAATCCCTAGTGACATGCAATAGTCATCGAACGTTTTCGATGTAAACTCCCTAGCATTATCAAGTCAAATTGACTTAATAGGATGATCAGGGTAGTGAGCCAGTAGACGGATAATCTGGGCGAGAAGTTTAGTATAAGCAGCATTTCGAGTGGACAACAGCGCGACATGTTACCAACGTGTCAATGCATCAACCAATACCATAAAGTATTTAAAAGGTCTGCATGATGGTTGAATTGGTCCACAGATATCCCCTTGGATTCTCTGTAAGAACGGAATGAGTATTTTAGGATCCTTTGCGTAGGACAGTCTCGGTCCTAATTTCCCAAAGGAACAGGCTTTGCAAAATGAGCGAGGGGCCTTAGAAGCAACCAATGAGGATTTTGGTTGGGCCTGAGCATTTGTAGCCCTATTAGAAGCAAAATGTGTGACTACATCTCCCATCATGGCATTGGAGCCATGGAAATTGGTGTGTGTGGCGTCATGGAGGAGAGGTAATCATGGCGTCATGCTCATGGTTGGTGCCATTAATGGCATCATCACATGGGACTTGGGCGGCCCTATGGAGTCCCAAGATGGCTGCAGTGTCAGATGCTGCAATTGTTGCGGTCTTCCTAAGTCCAGGAATCAATGTTCGAATCTTGCTTCTTCTCACTCTAAAGAATGGATGTCCGTGTGAAGTCTTTAGTATACGGAGCATCATATCATGACCAGGGTGTCCTAGTCGGTCATGCCAAAGTCAATATGTGTCTGAATCCAAGAAATCTTCTCTTATCATATTATTGGATTCAATTGGTCGAATTATAGTGACATAAAGTCCACTAGATTGACACATAAGCATCTCTAAGATGCGCTTTCGTCCTCAATAATTAGAGGTAATGCAAAGGAACTCTTTTCCTTTCTCACTATGCGTTTCCGCATAGAATCCGTTGGCTTTTATATCTTTAAAGCTCAATAAGGTACGATTAACCTTAGGAGCGTAGAGAGCTTCAGTGACTTTAATCAATGTGCCATTTGGCAATAGGAATTGGGCCATTCCATGTCCTTGAACTAAACCTGATGGCCCAGCCATTGTAGTCACAGGGGAAAATGTAGGCAACATCTCTAAGAATAATTGCCTATGATGTAGAATTGTGTGCGTAGTCGCACTATCTGCAAGACATTGTAGTTCATCCATTCCTTAAAAAAAAGCTCATAATTAAAAAGGAGTCATAAAGAAAAGCACTCAACTTTTATTAATAAGCCAAACGGAATTACATCATCGTTTCTTTAACCAAAAAGAATCTAATCCAATAAACTAGCTAATGCAAAACAATGGTAATCGTCTAACTCCTTTTGGTAATTTCAATGCAAATGTGACCAGGTGAGTAGAGAGATGTCGGTGGAGTAAAGCTCACTTAAGTACCACTTATCTCAAAACCTTCCTAGACATCACACTTACATTGAGTATGCCTCTTTGAAGAAAGACTAATACCATTGGCATCTACTATAATAATATGGCAATTGCCTACATCTCTTGGAAAATAAAAAAACTTAATCAAAATCGCCAGTTTCTGGGTCTTGATCCTTGTAGTCTTCCACCCTTAGATCGAGATCACCATCTTGATCTTCTTGTTCCATGTAGTTTGCCTCCCTTGCTTCACGATACGTCTTGTATGCGTTTGCAACTTGCTGGGATGCTTTACATGCTTTTGCCCAATGTCCATGCAGTTCATCCACATCTGAGACAAGCATCATTATGGTCAGGTTCCCTTGATCGAGGCGCTCTGGGAGCGTTTTGAGGATGGTTATTGCTTTTGGTGGCGTTACCACCATAACCAGAAGCTTGGCCTCTCTCTTTATTCACACGTTTACCTCCACGGTTCCGTGCACGCTTATCTTGGCGGTTTCCTTCCTCTTCAGGGTGAAAATATGGACCAGAACGTCCAGAAATATCTCTATTCTTAGGGTTTCGCTCCTTGCATCCTCCCTTGGAGGCGCGACTATAATTAAAATCCGGAATTAACTTGGTTCCCACAGGTCTAGAGTTATAGTTCTTCACAAGTATGTTGTCGTGCTTTTCAGCTACGTTCATGGCACTAATTAGCTCATGAAATCTTGTGATGAGTCTAGCATTGACATCAATCCGATAGTTTTTGGCTATCATCAATGCAGAGACGGGGAAGGTGGAGAGAGTCTTCTCGATCAACATCGTATCAGTGATTTTCTGTCCACAGAATTCCAGCATAGACTTAATACGAAGTGCTTCTGAATTGTAGTCAAGTACAGACTTGAAATCAGAGAAGCAGAGGCTATGCCATCTTACTTCTAAGTCTGGAAGCAGGGAATCACGGACGTTGCCAAAACGCTGCTCGAGTTCTACCCATAGTTTTCTTGGGTCCTCGTCATTGAGGTACTCATTTTGGAGCGCGTCATTCATGTGCCTTGTCATGAGAATGATGGCTTTTGCTTCATTAGCCTCTCTCGTAGCTCTATTTGCTTCAAAAGCAGTAGTTTGTTGAGGAGTAAGCACGTCCTGACTTGGCTCTTAGATCGTACTCAGGATCCCATTAACTTTAAGATGCTGGCTCACATCACGGACCCACTGGTGGTATCCTGCACCTGTTGTCTCTAGTGGAGCGAAGCTTAACTTGTTCAGGTTACTCATCCTGAAAAACAACAAGAAAATAGGGTTAGTTTCGGAGCGAAAAAGGCTACCATGAAAAACTATAAAATTTCTAAGCGTAGTTGCTTCCAAGAAATTAGGGATTTTCTGAGCGTAGTCGCTTCCAAGAAAATCCGATTCCAATAGGGGTTTTGGATTAGATCAAAACGATGATATATGTGGTCGATCGTTTTTCTTCTCAACAAACTCTAAGTTTGGAGGACTCTACAAGCTCCAAGTTTGGAGTGAGCACGAACCCCCACAGTTCGGTTATTGGTCTCTCCTATGAAGAAGAAAGGGGGGTAGAAGAAGGGATGTTGGAAGTCCCCGAGAAAAGAAAAAGAAATTGAAAAACTTCAAAAACTGGAACTTTTAGAAAAGTTTACCTTGAAAAAATGCCAGAATTCTTGACCGGAAAAGATGACGGAGGTGGCCAGAGGTCGCTGGAAAAGTGGCCGGTAACTGGTGGCCGGAGGTGGTGGTCGGAGCTAGGCAGGGTTACTGCAGGGGCTATGTAGGTGGTGTGCGGAGGCTATGCAGGGGCTGTGCAGGGCTGGCAGGCAGATGCTCGACAGGTGTTAGGCAGCTGTCGGCAGATGCAGGCACAAGGATGTGTAGGTCTCGGCAGGTGTCAACAAGGTTCTAAAAATTGGCGCCTAGCTTAGCCTAGGCGCTAGGCAAAGCAATACCGTTCCGATTCACCCCTAGTTGAGCGAGCTGGGCGCTGGGAATAAAGTTGGCGGCCTAGGCGGGGCTGGGCTTCTCTAGGCGATCGGCGCCTAGGCGCTTTCTCCCTTTCTGGGTTCGAAATCAAGAAGGAACGCCGCTCCTGGATCAGTCGATTCTCAGACTCTCAGTCTCTCTCCGAGTCTCTGGCCAGCTCTCTAGCTCTCCAGCTCGCCAGTAAATCGAATTTCTCTGGGTTTTTGTCTTTCAATCGAATTTCTAGTTTTCAATCTCACAATTTCTAATTTTCTAGGTTTGATTTTAGGTTCGATTTCAGGGTTCAAGGCTTCAAGGTCGGTGATTCTTCAACCACGAAGCTTGGTAATTCACTGATTCTTCAAGTTCGATTTCTGGGTTCAAGGCTTCAAGGTCGGTGATTCTTCAACCACGAAGCTTGGTAATTCACTGATTCTTCAAGCTCGATTTCTGGGTTCAAGGCTTGAAGCTCGGTTCAACCTCGAAACTTGGTGATTCTTCATGCTTGATTTCTGGGTTCAAACTTCAAACTCGGTGATTGACTGATTGTTGAAGCTCAATTTCTGGGTTTTGGATTCTGCAAGCTCGGTGATTTCTGGGTTTTGTGGTGAGTAATTGTCTCAACTATCAAAGTATCAAACTGTGATTCTGTGAATGTTATAAACTGTGAATGTTATCAAACTGTGAATGTTAAGTTGCTGGGTATTGTATTGAACTGTGATGAACTGATGACCCGTTTTGTTGATGGGTAGTCAGAGTAGATGACACATGGTTTCTGTTGTCTTGTTGAGTTGTTGATGAGAATCAAGAGATTAAGTTTGATTGTTTGGACTGTTCTGTTTTGGTCCTTTTGGACAGTTTCTGTGAGTCTGTGACAGGTTGTATACTTGAAGTGTTGCATACTTGTATCAGTCAAATTAATTATGCTTTGTGGCTCTGTTATGGACTTTTTGAGTGTTTGGTAATCATTGACAGGTTTCATTGTTTTGGACTTTTGGTAAACTTTATTGCATATATAGAAATGATTGTTGAATGTTCAATGATATTTTTATTTAATCACTTTATTTTTATTTATTTATTTACTATTTTCAAACATTATAATACCTTTTATATTTTTATTTATATAATTATATGTTATAAAAATAATTTTTTTTTTTTTTAAAAAACCGCCTAGGCGCTAGTCCCCGGCCTTCCGCCCGGCTAGCGCCTAGCATTTTTTAGAACCTTGGGTGTCAGTCAGGGCTATGCGAAGCTGTCAGCAGATGTTGACAGGGGCAATCACAGGGGTACGCAGGGCTCGGCAGGTGTCTCCGCTAGAGGCTTGCAGGGGCTGTCGGCAGGTCTCGGCAGATGCAGGCACAAGGCTCAGCAGATCTCGGCAGCTATCGGCAGGGATCGCAGGGGCAGGCACAAGGCAGGGGCCGGTCCGATTTTTCTGACGTCCGGTTCAGGGGTTTTCCAGCCGGTTCAGGTGGTTCCGCCGCCGGTTCTGGGCTCCTTGGGACTAAGGCTTCGATATGTGGGGCGGTGGTTGCAGGATTTTGAAGGTTACGAAATTAGAGTTTTCAGGGTTAGAGCTTCATGCTAATAACGTGTTTTAGGGAATCAGAAATTGAGAGAAACTCGCTGTGTATTCTCATTGATAATATGGGCCTCTTTATATAGAGGATTACAATGCATAGAATCTCAATCATACAAGGAAAGTAATCGTACATTGAATAGGAATCTAGATCCTTCTAATCTAACCCTATTACCACTAGGTCAAGTAACCTAGAATTTGGGCCAAACACAAATTAGGATTTACTTGAACAAATATCAAATTCTCTAAAAACAAACAAGAATTGACACTTTTCACTTGCATATCAACTGTGACGAGATGAAAAACTATAAGATATACGTGCATTAACATTTGGAGTCTGATATCCATATTTATTATCACTTTATGTATACATACTTGATGTATTGCTAATTCATACGTAAATTTCATCTCTACATCTTCCATTCATCTTTATCTACTTGGTTTGTGATTTGAATTGGTGTGTTACATGTATATAATTAGTTGTTAATTTAGAAAATAAAATATAAAAACTCCTATCTTGTATTTTCGTAAATTATGTAAATATATTTTTGTTTTTACTTTATCTAACTTTGTTTTTACTTTATCTAACTTTTTATTTTGCAGGAATTAATAAGAGCCCTAATCCCTAGTTAAGAACGATCCCTACTTATTCTTACTACATTGATATGGTTTTAAATTGAGCACTAACTTTTGTGCAAGTCAGGAGTTACTTTATTATTCGGAATTATTTGATAAATTGTGAAATCGTTTTCAGAAATGAATATTTGTTTTAAATTATATGAACTTGGTCATCTACGGTTCATGGGTAAGTAAAAATAAGGTTTTATTATAAAAATGATTTTTCACTGATTTTTTTTATTGTAAATTATAGTTGATATTAGTAGCATTCCTGAGAGGATGACTATATATATACGTGAAATATATATATATATATATATATATATATTTATATTGGTGCAGTTGCGTAGTGAGGTAGAATTAGTATGTTTTGTGATATCGATCATGCTATTGTTGTGACTTGATGTTCTAAGGAAATAAATGAGTTTTGGGATGTTAATAATTGTTTTATAGACTTTCCATATATGCAAGTTATATGTGTCGATTTGTGCTGGAATTAAGGTGTGAAAACAATATTATGAAATTGATTTCTATATTGTTTTGAGATTGGTCTGATTGGATTTGAGTTATGAAAACAATATCTTTGGCAATCAATTATATTGTTTTGATTTGATTTTAAATTGTAAAACCGGTTATTGTAAAGAGTACAATTTCACTATGGTGTAGATTGTGGTGATTACAATATTTTTGATTTTATTCATGATACTGTTGTGTGGTTTTACTCTTTACGGAAAAACTATATATATTAAGAATGTTGATTTATATTGTTTTGAAAGAGTATTTTAAGTTGTGGTGTAAAATTTTGAGTCATGTGGGACTTTTTAAATATTTTTATGGTCTGTAGAGACCTGGTGTCACATTTTGAGTCATGTGAGATTTTTGAGTTGTGGTGTAGCATTTTGAGTCATGTGAGACTTTTTAAATGTTTTTCTGGTCTGTGGAGACCTAGTGTCACATTTTGAGTCATGTAAGACTTTTGAGTTGTGGTGCAACAGTTTGAGTCATGTAAGACTTTTCAAATGTTTTTGGTCTACAGATCTGGTGTCACAGTAGTGACAGAGGCAAATATAATCAAGAACCACGCCTTTGGCTGGGTGAGTGGTTAGGATCAGTTAGAGCTCTAGTCTGTCTGTCATTGTATGTCATGGGGGTAACACGTGGGTTACTTGCGAATTATGAGTATATGTTTTTAAAAGAGAGTTTCTAGTGATTTCTTGGCTTTAGCGTGAATTGTTTGATTTCCTTATTTATTTTCCTTTTTCACTTCTATTGTTTGATTTAAATGTAATCTCCTGAACTAAACTATATGCAGGGATTGCTGTGATTTATATCGATTGATTTTAATGTAATCTCCTGAACTAAATTGTATACAGGGATTACTATGATTTTAGATTGTGTGTTTTTTGGTGATCTCCTGAACTAATTTTCTATGCAGGGATTACTGGTTTTATTTAGTTTAATTTGTGAGCGCAGTTATGGTTGAGACTCATAGTCAGTTGATAAATGTTTTATCATGTCATTGTGGTGATAAATGTTTCCTGTCGAGAGGAAATAAAAGTGATTTCTTGGATTTGTTGTTGAGATTTCAAATGGGTTTGTCACGGTGGTAACATGTGTTTTCCTAAAAATAAAAGAAATTGATTTGTTGTCCTTGAGTTGGAATTGTGTTTTGTGGTTATTTGGGTCTACTCACACGAGCTTGCGAAAGCTTACTGAGTTTGTTGTTTCAACCCAGTGCACTATTCCATGATGTAGAGGTTATTGTGTTGGTCAGAGTAACGAGTAACCGTCGTTGAAGATGAGGCTTTGTTGCTGTCGTAGCTTGGACGTAGAAGTACTTTAGGTTTTAGTCTTCCGTTGTGTAGTAAGTGTGGTAGGTGTGTTTACTCATTGAATTGTTATTCAGTTTAATTTGTAAACTCTTTTGTCATTTTGCCAATGGATATCTAACGGAATGAAGGGTCTAGATGACTAATGATAAAAGTTTTCGGCGATCTCTTTGGAAACCTCCGGCGACCGGTAATTAGATTACGACTCGGTGACCGGATTCCCACGATCAGTGACTGGAGTCTGGCAAGTCTCTAGTGACTTTTTTTATTATTTAAAGGGTAAAATTGTCTCTTTATATTTAAATTAAATAAATGGGCACATAAATATTTTAGTTGAGTAAGTTGTCATTCATTGGACCGAAATTGAATAAATGGTCAAGAGTCCAACTTTATTCAGCCCCATATATGTATTTCATAGGTCCATTGTGGACTAAAAAGCAGAACTTTTTATATCATAGCTGTATTGGGAGCTCTGCAAAACCCAGAAGGGTTAGAGAGATGGATGAGGTGGAAATGGAAGAGGTTCAGTCCAACTACCAAGAAGAAGCGCATCGCTACTCGCACCCATACCAAGGCCTTGGTCTTGAGGTTTCTCTCTTTCCATGTCAATATGTTTTTCCCCTTGATTTTACCGATTAACGATGAAGAAAAACCGAGTCAGTTTTGACATTTCAAACTATCTCAAGGTTCTTTGTTTATCTGCTGTAAAATGCTTAGTTTTTACAGTCTAGGGATGCTACATTTTCTGCCAATCTTCTTGGTTTGTCTTTGATGTTGCGTACGTTAGTACTCTAAAATGCATGATATTGGAAGTTACATCTAGGTGCGATGCATGTTTATGTTTGAAATAAAGGAAATTGTTTTTTTTTTTTTCCGACAAGAAACAAAACTACAAACGAAAACTTAGTTATATTGTATTGATGGTAGTTTAGTAATTAAATATACTTGTGGCTAGGATTAAAAAAAAAAATTCAAAATGTTCCAATATACTGCCCCTTTTAGGTGCAGTAAACTGGTTAATGAATCTGTTCTGGAAATTGCAAATGCAAGACAATATTGTCGGTCGAACTTTACTAGTGCATAATTCATGAATATTCTATCCGAAGAGTGGTTTCCACCTGGATCACTGACAATGTTATGTTTTTTTGAAATAGAAGTTGAATTCAACAGCAAATAAGATGAAGTCTACCAAAACTTACATAAGAAATCCGGCAAGAAAATTCGGAGTAACCTACCTAAGCTAAAGCAAACCTTTAAAGATCACTGGGTCGCTCACATTTAAGCGAGCCTATACAAGAATGAAAAAACCTCGCCTCCTACGGAAAGAAATCATTCAACTAGCCCTCACTTGCCAATCACGCAATTGTGGTACAAGCAAGCATGGGCGGACCTATTCATAGGCCTGAAGGGGTCCCGACGCCCCACCCCCCCCCCCAAAAAGAATTTTTGGTATACTTTAATTTTAGTTACTTATTTACCTTATTAATATTAAAAATAGGCTTAATTTAAGTATTACACCCCCAAAATGGTTATCAATTTGAATAATTAATCAATTATATTAAGAAACATAATTATTAAATTGATTGGTCTTTATATCTGAATAAGTAAAGTAATTGATTTGTTTTATTTGAAAAATAGAAAGTAATTAATTTACCAAGAAAAAGTAAAGTAATTGATTTTAAGTTATTACTTTCTTCACATGAACATTTGTAATCTTTATATGAGTTTAGGAGATGTATAAAATAGAATCTTGCTTGATTTGAAGATGAATGGTACGCCTGAATTAAGCGCACAAAATTACCCTGCAAAAGACAATTGTTAGTATAGGATAAGCAGGGATCGTTCAGTCCGGGGATTGAGGGTATACCTGTAATTGCAAAAATAAATTAATAAAAGTAAAAAGTTTTATGTACAAAAATAACAAATAAAGAATTAAAATAATAAAGTAAAAATATTATGTACAAAAATAAAACAAAGAATAGAAATATATACAAGTTAATGTAAAAAGGGGGGATTGGAGTTTTCAAAACGCAAACAATAATAAAAGAAAGAAAATGTTTCAATTTTTAGGGATTCCAAATCAGATGTATGGACGTTGAGAACTTCGTAATCCACCACTAGCTAAGATAAGAGAAAGACAATTTAACCTAATCTTCAATTACTAAGGCATGTGAATGAAACCAATCAAGAACTTTAGGATCGCCGCTAAAGCCTTATTTTTCCCAAAATTACTTAGAACCGTGAACGCACTGCATCCTAAGCTTGCTTATATGCAATCAAGGTGTAGAACGCTACCCTATCAAATTAACTCATTAAGCACACATAAACACACTAAGCTCTTTGGAAAGATTGATTTTAGAGTACAAAACTAGTGAGGAACGTCATCCTAGCATGTATTCTATTTGTTTGATTTCACCTAACATGTAGGCTTTACTACTTTAGTGTTTTAAGACCGTGAACGCACTGCACCTGAAAACTAGCTCCAATTACATGCTCATATTTTAGGTGATCAATCTAAGACATAAACATATAAAAGATTTTATAAAACAAAACCAAACAAAGCATTCACAAAACCTTGTAATCGAAAAAGAGATTCAAAAGCTAAATATCCATCACATAACTAGGATTTCATACTAGTTCTCAACAAGAAAATTACTCACTCATAGTTTGGAAATCCGAAAAAAAATAAAACCAAAAGAAATTACAAGGAAAAAGATAGAATTACACCATGAAGGGAGTGGATGATGAAAAGCTTGAGACGTTGATCTTGAATCTTGAAAGCAAGACTTCACTATCACGGCACAAGGTGGATGATGACGGCTAGGAGGCTTCATGGCTTGTTCTTCTCTTCTTCTCTTTGCTTGGAAATGCAGAAACTTGAAACTAGAGGATGGAAAGGAAAATGGAAAGGAAATGGAGAGACAAAGAAGATGGAATGGATGAAGGAATGTGTGTGTTAGAATGAGAGGAGAAGGTGTTTATATAGGGAAGAAAAAGAAGAGTGAAATGATGAGTGGAAGAAAAATAATGAAAGTGGAGTATGAAAGTGATTTGTAAAATATGGAAAAGATAGAGAAATGATGAAATGAAAGCAAAGCATGAAGGTGCAGAAACATGGAAGTGATGATGATCTATTAAAGAGATTGTAGTAGAAAAATATATCCAAGAAAAGCATTAGCTTTCTTCATGTGGGTAGGAAACATGAACATGTGAATATTGAGCTGGTTTTAGGTCAGTTTCTGCCCCTTTATTCCTTCAATTATTTCTCCAACAAGACTTCAGAATGAGCCTTCGACTTCTTCATATGAAATTATCCACTATGAGTGTAGATCATCCTGACAAATTTTCAGAGCTTTATTCCATGTGGTTGGGCCGAAAATGCTGCTGGACCTCTTACAGGTCCAGTTTTCCAGTTTTGCTTCTGTAGAAAATTGGACTGATTTTTTGAAGGCCTTCCACTCAAAAATAGCTCTGGCACTCTTCATAAGAAATGATCCTTGGGCTTTCTAGATTGAATCTGGAAAGTTTCAACTCATTTCGAGTTCGGATGGTTAGTCTGCCACCCCTCATTTCTTGTCTAGCTCGCTTTCTCATTGGCTCAATTTCTCCAAGACACACTTTGTCAGGCCAAAATGCTCATTTTGGGTCCAAACAGCTCATTTCATCATCATCTACTCCAATGTACCTAAAAAAATAGAAATTGAGTTAAAAATCGATTCGTTAAGGAATTAACTAAGCAAAATGTGAGGAATTAACTATTAAAATACCACATTAAAATGCTCCTATCAATGAACATCTTGTATAAGGGAAATATACAAAACATTAATTTGTTGCGAAATTTTAATATTATATACTATATATGTCTGGACCCCCCCAAATGTCAAATCCTGGTTCCGCCCCTGCAAGCATAAGACTAGAAACGTCATAGAAGACTCATAGAAGTTAATCCAACCTCACACAGGCTCAAACCCTAATACATTAGGGCCCTAATTGCCTTAACCCAAGCCCAAGCTCGTAGGCCCAAGCCCAAGTCCAGTTTGGTCTAGCAGAAATAAAATCAAACAGGTCCATCAGCCCAAGATTGAGCCCCGGCCCCTGCCCCATCAGCCCAAGAGTGATCCCAGGCCCAAAGACCTAGGCCCAACCCCAAGCAAATAGAGGAGGAGCCTATCTGCACCACTGCTCTTTCGCCGTAGTCGCCGTCATGCCCTCCGGCGG
The DNA here is from genome assembly GCA_024704745.1 of Rosa lucieae. Taxonomy (NCBI): domain Eukaryota; kingdom Viridiplantae; phylum Streptophyta; class Magnoliopsida; order Rosales; family Rosaceae; genus Rosa; species Rosa lucieae. Next base: position 198,282 of record JANPXK010000175.1, read on the forward strand.
CAAACCCTTGGACCACCACATCAGAAGTGCACCAACTCGCCTGATCCGCCGCCTTGCCTCGACTAGACCAACCGCTTCCTTCACCAGCGACCCCAATCGAGCCTGACGCTGCACCAAAGCCCAAAGCCTCCCTTGCAACGAACAGCTCTCCTGCGTCGCCTGCCGGAACCCTGTCCTCCCAGCCTCTGTATTCTGGTACAACCCGGTAGCCCAGATCAGAAACTCTGATCAACGCCGATGCCAATTGTTGTAACATTTTAATATTTTATTTATTATTGAAATTAAATTTGGGTGAATTTATTTTTGTTTAAAATCTGAATTTATTTGTGTGTTTAAATTCATAATTTATTTTGAATTTTATTTTGTAACTCATGGTGTTTTATTTTGATTTGTTTTGGGTTTTAATTCTTGTAACCTATGGCTTTTGGTTACTACCCTATTAACGATAGGGAGTGTCCTAAGAGCCTATAAATAGCACCATTTGTTGCATGCTCAAACAGATCATTGCTTTTACGTAATATTGTTACGAAACACAACCACTACAACAAAAAACCTCATTTGCGAGAAACAAATTCCTCGCTAAAAACAGACATTTCGTCGCGGAAGTACTTCAGCGAGGAAATTCTTTTCGTCTTCAATTCGTCGGAGAATGCTCGTCAAGAAAAGGTTTAGCGACGAAAAAAAAATGTCCTCGTCAAACCCTTTCCGTGATGAAATCTATTTGTCTCGCTGTTATTCTATAGCGACAATTTCTTTCCTCACTCAAACTCATACTTTTTCTCGTTAAAAAAGTTCAACGATTAGAAAATAGTCGTTAAATATATTTTCCGACATACTAGATTTCATCGCGAAATTAATTATTTCCTCGCCAATGATAACTAAAATTAAAAAATGTAAATAAATAAAATATTTAAACTACTTTTTCTGCGACGAATTTTCGTCGTTATAAGCTTTGGGTGAGGAAGCTTTTTCTCGCAGTAAACCTTTTTTAGCGAGGATATTTTGTTTCATTGTACCATGTATTCTTTCAGCGAGAAAAAGTTTTCTCGTTAAAGATACTTAACAACGAGGAATATGTTTTCCATCGGCATTGGAACTACGGTTTTTGGAACGAAAATATTTTCGTCGTTATAAATAGCTTTGGGCGACCAAGTTTTTCTTCGCTATAAACTGTTTTCAGCGAGGAAATTTTTTTTCTTCGTAAAATGTATCTTTTCAATGAGAAAAGGTTTTCTCGATAAAGATACTCAATAGTGAGGAATGTGTTTTTCGTCGGTGTATGGACTACAGTTTTTGGGACAAAAATATTTTCGTCGTTATAAATAACTTTGGGCGAGGAAGTTTTTCCTCTCTATAAACTGATTTCAGCGAGGAAATTTTGTTTCATCGTAATATGTATCTTTTTTAAGAAGAAAAAGTTTTCTCGATAAAGATACTCAACGAGGAATGTGTTTTCCGTCAGTGTAGGATCTACAGTCTACAGTGAGAAAATTTATTTTTGTTGTTATTGATTTTAATCTATAGCGAGGAAATTTATTTTTGTTGCAGTTGTCTTCTTATTACGATACGACCTGTCAGTGATACATATTATTTTATTCTAAAAAGAGGATTCTTATTCAAAACTAGTTAAACAGTAAACAAAATAATAATTCATAATGTTGTCTACCATAACTACTAATTGGAATAGTCTAAAGTCAATATTGAACTAAAAATGATCCAAAAGTCAATTAACTTGTTTAACTGATACTAAATCCTAGATAAGCATAACTAACTTGATGCTTGTTGGTTCATAAAGGTTGCCATGAACTGCTCAAACTTTTTGCCTTGCTCCTGCAATTCTTGGATCAGCACGTTTTGTGCATCAATCTTTTCTTGTTGAGCCTTTATAGTATCTTGGGTCTCTTCAAGTTTATCTTCTAACTCTTTATTCTTCTCAGACATTTCATCTAGTGACGATCGAGAAGTGCTAGATGGTGGAGGCCTAGGGCCAAAACCACAACCCTTGATGTAGCCTGATTTTACTCCAAGAACCTTTGCACATATTTCATCATCATTCATAGTTTGAGTCCCATCAGGAAGGGTTGTCTCAGTTCGCATCTTAACCATTTGATCCTGCAAATAAAAGAAAATACATTTAAGTGTGTATGCTTAGTTCCTAGTAAATCAAAATAATCTCTTATAATCTATAGGTATATTCATCATCTTAATCTATGTAATTGTTTTTTATATAAATACATATCTACGTATGAATATGCATATATAGTTATACATCTATAATTCAAGTTATATTATATACATCAATAGGTCACTTACCCATAATTCTTTCGCTCCCAAGTCCCAACCTTTTTTAATGCTTTTGTACTCCATTTCAAAGCGTTCAATTGCACCTAGCATCTCCCCTGATTGTGCAGCCTATTGTATTAAACAAAAAAAATGTTGTTAAGACATGTATAATAGTTACAATATATTAATTAATAAAATTATATAGATAACTTACAATCTGTTCTTGATGCGACATAAAAGACTTCGACCCTGCTTTATGGTGATATTTCAAATGTGACCTATTAATAGAATTTTTCTCTGAAACAATCTGGAAAGTATAACATATCAAATATATATATATATATATATATATATATGTGTGTGTGTGTGTGTATATATTTGAAATCGGTGGCCTCCAAACGCGTGTGTGTGTGTATATATATATGTTAGAAGTTATGAATAACGATTGCATTGCTAGTTCAATTAGTAAGACCGTTGCACAATTTTTCAGTCTTCGAATCCCTGCGGAGGTCTTCTTGATTTTTTTCATTCTCTATTTTTTTTTTTCTGTCTCCATTGACTTATTCTATGTCTTTTTTGGTAACTTTTTCATTCATAAATCTTAATATAAAACAGTAGCCTTTTTTTATTACTCTTACTGTTCTTTTTTTTTTTTTGTCTTTTTTTTGGCTTTGTTTTATGTGCTTTTTTCATAAGTGTCTATGATTAAATCAATAGTACCAAAATTATCTTCTGGATAAAAAAAAAACGTATTTGCTCCTGATCAAAGTAAAAATTCGAAGTAGTCTTTAGAGTGAATAAATTATTGCTAACTCAAAATCTTCTAGAAATAAATCATCATTAATAACTCGAAACAATCTAAAAATAAGCCATCAATACTAACTTCAAACAATCAAGAAATCTTTGTTTGGTCAACATAAAAGAAACTACACTATTTGTGTTAAGCTGGAAATTTTGCAATCAATTCTTGCATTCTTTTGGCATCCTCCTTCAATTCTTCAAATATTTTGGCATGCTCCTTCAGTTCTTCAAATCTTACAATCTCATCTTCATGGGATATGAAATACTTGGACCAAGCATTGTGGTGATATGTCAAATGCAACTTGTTTTCAGCATCCTGTGAGTTCATCTAAAAAGTTTGACAAATCAAATGATTAATTTTGAATACTTCCCTTCAATTTCTCTTATTAATCAAATCTAAGAAAAATATATGAATAAATTGGTTTACAATCTAAAAACCAATCAAGTTGCCATTAGAAATAGCTATTAAGATACCTGTAATTCTTCACTGGAAAAACGAGCACACAGAAAATCCCATGTCGTTTGCTGCAAAAGGGTGGGGTTTATGGTGCTAAACAAAGTTAACTTTAGCTCTATAGCAGACCAAAATTTTCCAACAAGACAAACCGAAGAGAATCATTCACCGGATGAACCTCTAAGATTACTATCGAAGAGGGTCTGAAGCTTTCAAGTTTATTAGTCCATAAAAAGTAATTAGGACTAATCTCCTACGCTCTTTGGTTAAACTCTCAACTCCATCCTTAACTTTAAACTAACTGCTAAGGCAACACTTCCTCAGTAATGGTCTTACAGTTCACAGAGATAGAAGTCCTACCTTTTCAGTTTGACATAATTAAGCTAATGAAATCAAAAGGGTATTCTATACTACCTTCTGGAATCTAGAGTAATCAATGAACCCTCGATCACCTGCCATAGAATTGTATTGTGAAATTTTGCCTTCTACTTCCAAATATAATTATCCTGATAGTATTAGATAACAAATTCTGCATAGCGTTCTTGCATACTAAATGTCAGTGAATTACTAGCATCATCTATATCTTGAAACGAGAAATCATAAGTAGGAGATTTGACAGTAACGAATCAAAACCATGAAGCAATTTAATTAGTTTCAATCCATAAACAAATTGGTTTTTACCAGAATAGCAATAGGCATGTGTCTTATTAAGACATTCTTCCCATAATGGATACAATAGAACAATAAAAGTGAAGATATCAATCCCCCATATTCTCTCTGCTGAAATCGGGTTGCCTATCAGACAGCTAAAAGTCCTTGTAACTTTGTCGAAAACATATAAACATTGCTTCCCTAATCAAGATCATATCATCCAGATGCCCAAACATATGAATGATAGGCAAAGAGCCCAACAAGGAACAGAAAGCAATACGAAAAAAAAAGGGAAAAAAAAACTACCAACAGATCGACCCAAACAAAACACATTAAGGCGTTGGGTGGGGCTGCAACAAATCAATCCAAGGCTCATACCAAACCAAAAATCTATATTTAGCATATGAATACAACAAATTAAGGTATGAAGCCACGGAAAAAATATAAAGGATCAATCCTCAATCTTCAAGCTATGACAAATTCCTACATAAGAAGAATTAGGCTACAAGAAAACAACAAAATCGATTAACCAAAAGGAGAACTTCTAAAACAAATACATTGACATTGAACTTAATTAATCCAATTCTAAATAATATCAAGATTAGATTCAACAAAACAAACCATGATTAATCAAACAAAACAAAACAACAATAAGATTTTAGATACATACCCACGAGGAGAGTTTCAGAGAGAGAGCTGATAAGGAGAAACTAACAAGTAGGGTTTTGTCGTCATAGTTCTCTTTTATATGTTTTTTTTTTTTTTATCACGATCTTAATTACTACTACTTTTTATTGCCCCACCAAAAGAAAAAATCTACCCGCTCTTTTTCTTTTTTAATCCCGCCAATTTTTTTCCCTTATTTTTTTTTTCCCACTAAAACCTACAGCGACGAAAGCAATTAGATCCTCGCTAAATGCATCAAAGGCAAAGAGATCAATCATCGATGAAATAAGACTTTTAGCGACGAATACTTTCATTCGTCCCTATTAAATTTGGCGGGTCTCTTATATAATTTTGCGCCAAACCAATAACGAGGAAAATATTATTTTCCTTGATAATGGCTTCTTTTGACGACAAAACAATTCCTCGTAGAACATGGACTTTTAGCTAGAAAACCATAGTTTTGTCGCCATTGAATTTGGCGGGTCTTACACAATTTTCCCCCAAACTAATAGTAAGGAAAGTGTTATTTCCTCACTAATTGCTTCCTTTCACGACGAAATAGTTCATCGTCAAACACGGGTTTTTAGCGAGGAATTCATAATTTTGTCGCCATTGAATTTGGCGGGTTTTACATAATTTTCTGCCAAACTAATAACGACGAAATAGTTATTTCCTCGCTAATTGCTTCTTTTCACGAGGAAATAGTTCATCGTAAAACACAGGCTTTTAGCGAGGAATCCATAATTTTGTCGCCATTGAATTTGGCGGGTTTTACATAATTTTCCTCCAAACTAATAACGACGAAATCGTTATTTCCTCACTACATGCTTCTTTTCACGAGGAAATAGTTCATCGTAAAACACGGGCTTTTAGGGAGGAATTCATAATTTTGTCGCCATTGAATTTGGCGGGTTTTACATAATTTTCCGCCAAACTAATAACGACGAAATCATTATTTCCTCGCTAATTGCTTCTTTTCACGAGGAAATAGTTCATCGTAAAACACGGGCTTTTAGGGAGGAATCCATAATTTTGTCGCCATTGAATTTGGCGGATTTCACATAATTTTCCGCCAAACTAATAACGACGAAATCATTATTTCCTCGCTAATTGCTTCTTTTCACGAGGAAATAGTTCATCGTAAAACACAGGATTTTAGCGAGGAATCCATAATTTTGTCACCATTGAATTTGGCGGGTTTTACATAATTTTCTGCCAAACTAATAACGACGAAATCGTTATTTCCTCGTTGAATTTCGTTTTCGCGATGAAAAAATTCCTCACCCTAGTCTCATATTTCCTCGCTAATAACATGATGATTTAGGAGACCAAACTATGGTCACTTTTAGTGATGAACAAAAATATTCGTCGTAGAAAGTGGCGTATAGTGAGGAAACTATGTTTCTCGCAGAAAACCTAATGACATTTAGTGAGGAATCGAAATATTCCTCGTAAAAAGTGACATTTACTGAGGAAAATAAATTCCTCGCAAAAACTTGGTCGCTAAAAAGACTTTCTGTTGTAGTGAACTATTCACCCATCAATTTTCTTTCCAAAATCCCCCAAAGTGTCTTGTGTGTTTTTTGGCCAGAGAAAGGTGTTCTTTTGGTGGAGATTTGGGTTCCTCCAATTTGTGTAGATTGGTGTGTGACCGTACAATTATTTTTGGGCTGTTTTATCCTAGAGGGGACAAGTGAAGAGATTTCTGGTGCACCGGCATTGTTCCGCAGAGGGCTTGAATCTCCTTAAAGAGAGCGAGATACCCACGCCTCAGCCTATTGTCAACTAGTTTCTCATATAGAAATTATAATTTTATTGTAATTTCACCAACAATTTTAAGGAGATTCAAACAAGATGGAGCGTGCACAAGAGAGACCGTTCGACAATATGGGAGATCTCAATTTGAGAAAGATGAGTATAAGTATTATTTTTTATCTCTTGACTTATGTCTCATATAATGTTTATGATTATAATAAACTACTCACTGTTATTCAAAGAAATATTGAGAAGTTTTGTAGATTAACTTGGAGAGAGTTCCAAAAATCCATGCGTCATAAACAAAAGGAGATTTCATTGGAGACCTTAACGACTCGCATCCGCGTTGAGGAGGAAGCAAGAGGTCAAGATGTTCTTATGCAAGACACAAACAATGACACCTCCAAGGTAAATTTAGTATCTTCCAATAATAATATGCCCAATGGTCATTTTCCTAAAAATTCTCATATGCAGCCAAAGAAGAAAAATATGAAAAAAGTTGGTAAACCTCACCAACAGAATAAAGGCAAACCAAGCTATATGAATAAGAACCAATATCCTCCTTCAGAACTTGGAACTGGTGAGGTGGAACTCAAATTTACTTCTGGTAGGGTGCTAATTTTGAAAGATGTGTTACATACACCCTTCATGAGAAAAAAATTTGATGTCTAGTTATCTTCTTAATAAGGCTGGTTTTAAACAAACTATGGAATCTGACCAATATGTGATCACCAAAAAAGGTGTATTTGTGGGCAAAGGTTATGATTGTGATGGCATGTTCAAATTGAATGTTGAGAATTATTATAAAGCATCTACTTCAGTTTATATGCTTTCTTCTTTGAATTTTTGGCATGCACGTTTATGTCATATAAATAGTAGATATGTGGGAATCATGAGTAGCTTGGGTTTAATTCCTTCAGTGCAAAAAGATTTTGAAAAATGTGAGACTTGCAGTAAAGCAAAAATTACTAGAAGGCCTCACAAAAATGTTGAAAGGAATACCGAGCTATTGGAATTAATTCATACAGACTTGTGTGAATTTGAGGGAATTATAACTCGTGGAGGTAACAGGTACTTTATCACTTTTATTGATGATTGTTCTAAATATGCTTATGTCTATTTGTTGAAAAATAAAAGTGATGCTTTTGCCAAATTTAAAGATTTCTTCCTTGAGGTTGAAAATCAATTTGGTAGAAAAATTAAAAGGCTCCGAAGTGATAGAGGGAGAGAATATGATTCTTCTGAATTCAATTCTTTTGTTCAATCTTTAGGAGTGCATGAAGTTACTCCACCTTATTCACCTGCATCTAATGGTCTGGCAGAAAGAAAAAATAGAACTTTGATTGAGTTAACAAATGCCATGTTGATTGATTCAGGTGCTCCCTCTAATCTTTGGGGTGAAGCAGTTTTAACTGCTTGTTATGTGTTGAATAGAGTGCCACATAAAAATACAAAAATTACACCTTTTGAGGTGTGGAAGGGGCATAAACCAAATTTGGGTTATCTTAGAGTTTGGGGTTGTCTAGCCTTTGTGAGGTTAACTGACCCTAAAAGACCAAAATTGGGTGCTAGAGCTACTACTTGTGTTTTCGTTGGATATGCTTTAAATAGTATAGCCTATAGATTTCTTGATGTTGAAAATCATGTTGTGATTGAATTTGGTGATGCAATTTTTCATGAAGAAAAATTTCCTTTTAAATCGAAAAATAGTGGGGGTCAAGAATCTAGAGAAAATATTTTTACACAACCTAATTCTTCTTTTTCTAATTTGGATATACAAGAAACTAATGAAAATGAACCTAGAAGAAGTAAGAGAGCTAGAGTTGAAAAAAGATTTTGGCCCTGACTATTATGTTTATAATGTTGATGAAAATCCTATTTCTTTACATGAAGCTTAATCATCACCAGATGCAATTTTTTGGAAAGAGGCTGTGAATGATGAAATAGAGTCTCTAATTTCTAATAATACTTGGAAATTAGTAGATTTACCAACAGGTTTTAAAACCATTGGGTGTAAATGGGTCCTTAAAAAAAAAAAGAAGCTCAAACCGGATGGAAGTGTAGACAAATATAAAGTTAGACTTGTTGCTAAAGGCTTTAAGCAAAAACATGATCTAGACTTTTTTGATACTTTTTCTCCGGTTACAAGGATTACATCCATTAGATTATTGATTGCTATTGCTACAATTCATGATTTGATTATTCATCAAATGGATGTGAAAACAGCTTTTCTAAATGGTGATTTAGATGAAGAGATCTATATGGACCAACCAGAATGTTTTATAGAACCTGGTCAAGAGCACAAGGTATGTAAGTTATCTAAATCCCTTTATGGTTTAAAGCAAGCTCCTAAACAGTGGCATGCAAATTTTGATTCCTGCATGATTGAAAATGGTTATAAATCAAATGAATGTGACAAGTGCATATATTATAAATGTCACGCCCCGAATTTTGAAATAAGGATTCAAATCCGGAACGACTAATAACAATACAAATAACGTTCTGAATTTTTCTCTCAGAAATAACCACACCTTACACCTCTTAATATTACATAAACCAAATCCTCAAGTTACTTATTACAGCACACTCTCGCCAAATCAAATTATAAAGCTAACATGAGTATAATTCGCCTCACAAAAACAAATGCTGTAAATCTAATACTAATACTCTAAACTGCACGATCACTGCCCTGATTCTCCTAACCTGTGAGATTACCCGCTGCACAATTTGAATTGTGTACCGGGATTGCAACAACACAAACCCGGTGAGCTTGACAGCCCGTATGAGTAAACAAGAAAGAACTGTTGATTTTATTAAATTACAATTTTTATAACTCAAGTAAACAATCAACAAATATTGCAGCATTAATATGTGAAATAACATTAAAGCAATACATGCTTGATTCTCTTTTTAGTAACACCTTCACATACTAATAATATATCACAGATAGATATTTGATCAAAATAATATAAGTACACTTCTCTTTTTAGTGAATTTTCAGATTAACTGGTAACAAATCACAATTCTACGTGTTAGGGTCCGACGTACTATACCCAAAACACGGGAAAACCAGGTTAACTGGTATCAAATCATAAATCCACATGCTAGGGTCCGACGTACTATACCCAAAGCATGGGACAACCAGGTTGACTGGTATCAAATCACAAATCCATGTACTAGGGTCCGACGTACTATACCCAAAGTACGGGTAAGCCGCATCATACCAAGGACACAACCAAAGTATGTATACTCAAAGTAAGCACCCTTCCTAAGAGTATAATAGTGCACTATCGGAAGGGACTAAAGCCCACAGCTTAACTCCTCATAACACCAAAACAGTTTTACCAGTAATTCACTTAAGCACGGGGTTGTTATAATCACCCGGCTTCACAATTGTACTTTTCAGACATAATCAAATTCACAACATACAATCTTTATAAATTTTAGATTGTATAAATGTATATGTACACCCATATAAAGAGACATATTATTTCAAGACAAATCTTTACTTCTTAAAATAATTTCCACATATTCACAATTGGGCATATAAAATAGCTTTCACACCACATGATCAACATTTCATTATTCAACAACTAAATGGGAGATTAATAGCTTGAATAATATCCAATCCATTCTCAATCATTTCATGACACCAATCACACGTCAACCAAAATATATATTCCACGTAAATATATATATACGTAATCATCCGCTCAGGAATGACCACTAATACCAACTATAGTTCAAGTATAAAAACTGTGAAATTCATTTGTATAATAAAATCATTTTACTTACCTATGGACCGTAGTTGATCAAGTCCATATGATTTAAAACAAATATTTATTCCATAAATATTTTCACACAATTACGACAAAAATAAAGTAATTAAATTTATTCAGTTCGTAATATGAACCACGTGAGGTTTACTCACCTCTAATCCAGCTACGTCTTCTAAAAAGTCAAATATAACAATATTCCAAACGCTCGTCAACTCAAACCGTCAAGTACCTAATCAAGTATGGTCTTTGCTTAGTAAACGAAACACAAAATAAACTTAAACGACGATCCAACGGTCGGATTCTAAAATAAAGACGATCCAACGGTCAGATCGAAATTATATGATGATCCAACAGTCGGATCCTCACGGATCGCCCTTAGGATCATCCTCCAAAATTATCACGAAGATCCAACGGTCGGATCTTCCTGAATCGTCCTTATAAACATCTCCACAAAATTTTATAAAAATCCAACGGTCGGATTCTCACGAATCGCCTTCCGAATCACTATTTCACAATTATACTAAGATCCAACGGTCGGATCTTCGCCCGTGACCTCACAAAGTCATCGGGACAGTCATACGATCAACATATTAAAATTGAAGTAAAACCGATGGTCTGATCTTAACAGATCGTAAACCGAAGATAAAACGTAAAAATGTTAAATAGTAACGTTAAAACGTAAATCCACTATTTATCCATTTGTTTCTAAAATAACCTTGTAATATATCAAAACGCTCGTATGGATGCGTAGATCATCGCCTAGATAATGAAAACTCAAAAAAAGGTCTGACGCGCCGCCACAAGCGGCGGTCAGACGGCGGTCAACCACCTCCGATGCAAAAGTCGTCAACTACAAACTTCTTCAAAATAAAAGGGTGATCAACTTTCATACCTGGAGCTAAGTCTGGTTCGGCCTAGATCGTCCTAGATCAAGCTTTGAAGTTTGGATTAATCTGGTGCGTCTGATCAGATTCCATATTGAATCAGGGACGTTGAAATCTTCAACTCGTGATCTTTCACTCCACACTCAAAATCGTCGTGCAAGGAGGATATGAGGACGATCAGGGGGAGGAGGAGATCACGAAAATGGGAAGGATCGGCCCATGCATCGCCGGCGTCAAGGTTTTCCGGCCGGGTCCGAATCGACTTGTCTGGGCTCCTTCGATCCAGCTTTCGGGGCAGCGGCGGGGCAAAGCGACGGCAGAGGGCAGCTGGGCGTGCGACGGTGAGCTCGGGGAAGGCCGGGTCCGGGGCTAAAGGTGGCCGGAGGGGCCTTTTTCGGCCGAGTCGGGTCGGCGAGTCTGCCAGCCTGGAAAGGGTTTCGAGCGAGAGAGAGAGAACCGGGGGGGACTATTCAGCAAAAATTGATTTTTTTCGTCCTTAATGAAAAATCAGAAATTTTTCCCTATTTATAGAAAATTCCCAAATTTCAAATATTCATAACTTATTTATACGAACTCCGAATATTGCGTTCCACATGCACGCGATCATATCGCGAGCTCTACAACTTTCATGAAGGAAATTTACCCAAATTCCATACGTATAAAAAGTCACTTTTTGAGACCCCCTAAATAACGTTCGATTTCGAAAATAAAATCGTTCGAACTACTTCCACAACTCCTCCAAGCATTGTACTTGCTCCCAAGACCGCGTAATCAATTCTAAAAATCCACGGAATTTAATTTGGATTTTTCGGGGTATTACAATAAATCTTGGAAAAATTCACATGTATTATTAGTCTCTATGTGGATGATCTGTTAATTTTTGGCTCAAATTTGCATGTAATTGATGAGACAAAAACTATGCTTAAGAGCAATTTTGATATGAAAGATCTTGGTGAGGCTAATGTTATTTTGGGCATGAAAATAACAAAAACATGTGATGGTATTTTTCTTGATCAGTCACATTATATTGAGAAAATTTTGAAGAAATATGATTATGTTGGCCACAAGCATGTGTCTACTCCTTTTGATTCTAGTGTTCACTTATTTCCTGTTGAAAGTGAAAATGATGTGATTAATCAAAAGGAATATGCTAGCATAATTGGCAATTTGCGCTATGCAACTGACTGCACTAGACCTGACATTGCGTATGCAGTTGGAGTACTTAGCAGATTCACAAGTAAACCAGGTAAAGAACATTGGCATGCAATTGAGCGTGTTGTGAAATATTTGCTTGGTACTAAAAATTATGGATTATTTTATAAAAAATATCCTTCTGTACTTGAAGGCTTTTGTGATGCCGATTGGAATACTCTGTTAGGTGATTCTCGCTCTACCACTGGTTATATTTTTACATTAGGTGGATGTGCTATTTGTTGGAAATCAAAGAAGCAAACAATAATCTCTAATTCAACCATGGAACCTGAACTTATTGATCTAGCTTCAGCAAGTGAAGAAGTAAATTGGTTGAGAGATTTATTGCATAAAATTCCCTTGTGGGAAAAACCTATACCACCTATATTGATTCATTGTGATAGCACTGCAGCTATTGATAGAGTAAATAACCATTATTATAACGGTAAATCTAGACCTATAGGAAGAAAGCACAGTACTGTGAGATCATATTTGAGTGATGGAATTATTAATGTGAATTATGTTAAATCATGTGATAATCTTGCAGATCCGTTAACTAAGGGCTTGGCAAGAGAAAATGTCTGGAATACATCGAGGGGGATGGGATTGAAGCCCATATCGTCATGAGCCATTTATGAGGACACCCAACCCGGTGATTAGAGATCCTAAAAACTGGGTTCAATGGGAAAAACGAATCATAAGGTGGCCGTAAGAAAAATGCACTATATTTTCTTACTCATCCCTATGATGTAAGTGCATTAATCGTGTAACGTATATGAAGGTTGAGTTTACTTAAAACTCTTAATAAAATTTGTAGCTCATATGAGTGGGATGTTATAGTTACAAGAGCATCCTTGACGAATTTTACCTATATGAGTGTGAGAGTGGGGCCGCTCTCTATGAGAATTGGGCTTATTCTTGAAATACACTCATGAAAACCGGGATAAGCACAAGGCCGTAACGTGCTGGCTAATAAAGCTCATATTAACACCTGAATTATTATGTGTGAGCAGTAGTTCTTATTTTCCCTTAAGCAGTTGTAGTTCAAGTCTGAGACCACTATCAACTCTAGAGTAGGGATTGCTGTTTCACTAAGTGAAGGTTCAATGCAGAGCACACCTTCATGACACATAATGGTTTGTCTTTGGCCGGTAATTTTGGTTTATATTTGTTTTTAAAATATTAAAATGAGTGGGGGAATGTTGTAACATTTTAATATTTTATTTATTATTGAAATTAAATTTGGGTGAATTTATTTTGTGTTTAAAATCTGAATTTATTTGTGTGTTTAAATTCAGAATTTATTTTGAATTTTATTTTGTAACTTATGGTGTTTTATTTTGATTTATTTTGGGTTTTAATTCTTGTAACCTATGGCTTTTGGTTACTACCCTATTAATGGTAGGGAGTGTCCTAAGAGCCTATAAATAGCACCATTTGTTGCATGCTAAAACATATCAAACTTTTACTCAACTATTCACCCATCAATTTTCTTTCCAAAATTCCCCAAAGAGTCTTGTGTGTTTTTTGGCCAGAGAAAGGTGTTCTTTTGGTGGAGATTTGGGTTCCTCCAATTTGTGCAGATTGGTGTGAGTCACACAACTTGTTGTTGGGCTGTTGTATCTTGGAGGGGACAAGTCAAGAGATTTCTGGTGCACCGGCATTGTTCCGCAAAGGGCTTGAATCTCCTTAAAGAGAACGAGATACCCGCGCCTCAGCCTTTTGTCAACGAGTTTCTCATATAGAAATTATAATTTTATTGTAATTTCACCAACACCAATCAGAGATCGAAAGTAATCCCCGATCAAATCAACTGTCGTCCTCCAAACGGAACTTCTTCCCTCTCCAGACTCACCGGTCAACTGTGTTGCCCCAGCCCACGACGAGAATCCTCGCCGTTGCTTGCTCGGACAGCAAACAGAGAAGCCCGCCGCCGCCGCCCTCTTATAAACCCTAAGGTTTCTAGATTATGGATGTTATGTTTGCAGAATGATCGTCTTATCCGCTTAGGTGGTCTTTTACTGACAATGTTATGTTGACAACGTATTCTTTACTGATTTTTTAATAGTCCTAGAGATAAACCTTTTTGTTCTGGTTCTAAGTGTTTGATGGTCCTTGTTTGTAGGTTCCATTCCATTCTGCCCAATGCATGGGTCTGAAGGATATTCCTCAGAAGTTGAGATAACAGAGGTTCTAATGGAAAATTTTAGACGGGCTATTGATATCTACTTTCAAGGAAAGAAAATAAAAGAGGTCTATGTAGGAGAGGCAAGTCTCTAATCATATACTCCTTCCTTTGTAAATGATTGCTGTAATTCCTTTTAAAAGTGATTTGGACGCCAGTGTTATTTATTTACTTTCACATTTGATTTGCTTGGTTACAGTTCTTGATGCTTTGATAGTGATATTTTAGGTGACAGAACTAACACCAGAAGGAACGGATAGTATAACAGGTATACGGTAAAAGCATTGGCCATGTAATCATTGGATTAAAAACTGCCAAAGGAACCAAGCAACTGAAGTTGGATCCCACTGTTCATGACACATTGGTTAAGGAAAAGGTAAGTTATTTTGATATCATTTCTTGTGTCAATAGAATGATATTGTTTTGCCTCGTTTACCATGTATTTTACTTCTTACTTTGAATTCTCTGTGAAGCTATTGTAGGTAAATGTTAAAATGTTTGAACAGTTTTTTTTTCTTATATGTTTTTGACAATTTTTGTGATACAACATACAGGTTGCTGTTGGTGATGTTATATACATTGAAGCAAACAGTGGGGCAGTAAAAAGGGTAGGCAGAATTGATGCATTGACTGCGGAATTCGATCTTGAAGCAGAAGAGTATGTTCCACTTCCAAAAGGAGAGGTTCACAAAGAGGAGATTGTGCAGGTTGGTTCAATGCGAACTCTCTTTGTAAATGTTCTGTAATGTGAATTGCATTATACTATATCGTAATATCATTGGATGGTTTTTAACTTCTAGTAGCAAGATTAGTAAGTAGATTGCTGATTCATTCTAGCTTGCCCTGTGGTGCTAGATCTTTTTTAAAGGAACATGTCATGATGCATATGTCTTTTTAATAAAGTTCTTTTTATTTTTTCTTTAGTTGATTAATATAAGAACTTACGTTCATAAAACATGGTTGAAATTTTACTCTTTTATGCTGAACATTTTTCTTATTGAGTTATTGGACTTGATGACCGTAACGATTACTAATGAATTTTGGCATTGTAAGTTTGTTGAAATGGACACTTAACATTCCCTTGGTATATCATCTAAAATAACCCTATATGTGCCTCTCATCCTAAATCCATGAAGACTGACGGTTCTAACCAATTCTTCTTCACACTCTATTTATGTTCTCATTAGGCTCAATTTCAGTTAACAGAATTCAACTTGTAGTGTTCCTCTCCTCGTCTATACATGTTGAATCTGGGCTTATGTAACTCTTTAACAGGATGTAACTCTGCACGATCTAGATGCGAATGCACGACCTCAAGGTGGGCTAGACATATTATCTCTAACGGGTCCAATGATGAAGCCAAGGAAAACAGGAATGACAGACAAATTGCAACAAGAAATAAACAAGGTACAAGCTTGTGATTGTGTGGGGAGCGGGAACCTTCTATGTGGTAGCTTAAGATGGTTTTCCGAGGGGAGAGGATCCTCTCCTAATGTCTTATCTTCCTAACCAACCTAACCATTTAACAACAAAATGACACGTGTCAATACTTATATCCAATGGCTCATATGATTTAGCACTATATCTATCTATTTTTTATTCAATCATGCGACTAAACCAGTCTCTCTCTCTCTCTCCATCTGCTTCAATTCGCTTCATAAGCCCTCCAAATTGTTGTGTGCCACCGACAAGAAATTCGCTGTCAAATAGAAAGGAAGCTTTGAGCAACGATTGAAGGTATTTCATCCTCCATCACGATCGATGCTTTAAGTTCACCGTCGACGCTTTGATTGGTTTGGTTTGGGATCTCCAGTTTGTTTGATTACTTTTGGTTGATTTTATTCTCTTTGTTTGGGCTTGTTCTTCATCCCTCGAATTTGGGGATCTGCATTTTGAATTGGAAGCACTTTTTTATTTTACATTGCAAAATTAGCCTCCTTCTGATCTGGAAGCACTTTTTATTTTACAATTTTATCAACAGTTCGTCATGAGGTGTTGTCATGCAGAATTTGTATTCTGTTTTCGTTCCGTTATTATTGGTTACTCTGATTGTAGAGAATTGCTCTTGGGCTTCACATATGATAGTCGTCAATTATGACTTAATTCTAAGTTTTCCATGTCTAGATGTGATCATTATATGTAGTTGGCAGGTCTTATTTGCCTTGATCTTATGGTCTGTGGTTTGTAGGCATATATCATGTCAAGATTTGATTATTATATGTAGTTTGCAGGTCTTATTTGCCTTGATCTTATGGTATGTAGTTTGTCGTAGGCATATATCATGTCAAGATTTGATTATTATCTCCCAAGATTTAACAAACCAAGAGTGGTTCCTGAACTTGATAAAATTGTTGGTTGTTCTTGCTATGAGAATACAGAAAACATATTAGTATAAAACTATCTAAAATGGAATGAAAATGCATAAACCTCCAAGAGCCTACATATTCATGAAGCTATGTTAAATGAAATCTATTGCCAAGCAAATGTAAAGATAATATTTTTACATAAACTGCATTTCTTCGAACTAGTTTTGTTCAGATGGTATGATCATTGTATCTAGTATTTCAGCCAAATGCTATTCCTGGAGCTAACTGTTTCGCTGATTTTGGACTTGATGGTGGCAGAGAGAGAACTGGAAGAGGTCAGAGAGTTGTTTGGCCAAGCAGCATATCGTTGATTGAACTTGAAGAAACCAGAATGAAGACGGTTATAACTAGCTAGCATTCTTAATGAATCGAGGAGACTGCAATTGTTATAAAAGAGTGTCTGTACAATTGCCTTCTCCTTTTGCAGAATTTTTTTGGGAAACCATTTTGTATAATGGAGAGTTCTTTTGGGATACCAATTTGTGTTAGTTTGTGCATAATACAGAACTCTTTTGGGAAACTAATTTGTATAATGCAGAGTTCTTTTGGGATACCAATTTGTGTTAGTTTGTGTATAATGCAGAATTCTTTTGGGAAACCAACTCGTATAATGCAGCATTCTTTTGAGAAACAAATTTGTATAATGCAAAATTCTTTTGGGGAAGCAATTTGTATAGTGGTGTCATGCATTTTGGGAAACAAGTCTGTATAATGCAAAATTCAATGCATGCACACTTGAACATATTGCCTTCATGATTAGTACATATGAATGGGTCTGATTAATCTTAAAACTGAATAGCCCTCCCTCCATCGAAGCATCAACAAACAATATTACTACCTGTTACTAAACCCTTTCTTTCAAAAATGAAACAGAACATGAAAAACGAAACAGAAGTAGAATAAGAGAAGACAAGCATACATATATTAATAATAACAGAGGTTACAGAGAACATGACCAGTTGCCCATCTGGAAATACAAAACCATAAAGTACGAGCTGCAAACTTTAAAGAAATATGCCCAAATGATACCAAGACTGAAGATGGACGAGAAACAGAAGCAATGTGCCCAAACGATGGGTTTTCCTATTTTGGTAAAAGTGTGATGTTATCTGGGCACCTCGGGAAGGGTACTTTAGGTGTGTTTTGTGACTAATGGTCTTGCGGCACTAGGCTTTGTATAGATATTTCTATATTGTTTAAGATTGCAAATCAAATAGTGAGAGTGAGATGTACAATTTATACAACATGTCATCTAATACAAGGACACACACACATAAATATATATATATATATATATGTATATAAATATATATGGAGAAATAAATTCCACATGATGTAATTGATTTCAAATAGAATTTACAATACAAGACGTTCTCTAACAACCAGATGCAGCAAGTACAGTAAAAGCATACAAGTTGCACTACAATTGACAGCCCTTCTGGGTTTTAGCGGTTGTGTGTATACTGAAAATGTTATCTTGAACATTGTTTTTGACCTAGGTTAGTTTATGTGTCAACTTAATATCTTGCTTCATATCTGATTGATAGTTTTGCATTTGTGTCACTCCTGGAAGTGGCAATAAAGATGGACTTTTCTCTGTTCTCCATAGAGAATATAAAACTCATGTTGCTGCTTCTTGCATGGATCGTGTAGCTAGAATGAGGTATTTGTGCAGCACAATGCTTTCTGGATGCATGTTTCTTTGATCTTGTTTTTATTTTCTTTTATTTTTTATTTTTTTCATTGTGAATGGTAACTTGATTATATATTTGACGTTCCGGATTTCAGGAGGCCAGAGAGATTAGTTGGCAGTGACTTCTCTGCTGATATCCATGTGAGTGGGAATAATTGAATTGATATGGTGATGTGTTGTTGGTTTAGTTTCCATAGTATTGAACTTCTTGTAATGACATCCTAGTCAACCTTCCGTTGTTATTGATCATTGTTTGCATCTGTAGTACATAAAATATATAACTATATGTTTCTTTTTAGAAAGTCTTTTGTTTGTAGTTATGTAAGGCAGAGTCTTCTTATCATTGCTGACTATGTTGCTTCCAGTGTAAAGTTAACTTATTTTCGGTGACCGTCCATTCTTATCATTGTTGACTATGTTGCTTCCATTGTAAAGTAAATTTATTTTCAGTGACTGTCCATTCGGAATATCCTACCTCCACCACAATGGCTGGCACCTTTATGTTGAATATATTTGTGAAATTTTGATTGCTTCTACTTTGTATTTGAACAAAATATAATCGAAACCACAATTTGTTGATTTGATTAATTTGCAGTAGCAAATAAAGCATGAACAGATCAACTTAACCCAGCAAACTTGTGTACTTGAGTTTCTGAACTTGTTCACACTTTTACATCAACCAACACTTCCCTTACATAGGGTACAAGATTAACCAACAAAATATTTAAGATGAAAGCATATTAAACTAGATTAAAAGTACTTAAGATACAAAATATCTAGCTTAAATTGAGCGGAGCAAACAATAATGCAAGTGGCTGTAAAATATATTTCACCGCAGCATGTTTCGCGACAGCAAACAGACTCAACTCTTTAGCGAACAGACTTAGTTATTCAGTGAACTGTTATTCACAAACACTACTTCTCAGCAAACTTGCGACTTACTTTTCCCCTCAGTGACGTCATCTTCGCGTACGTACTTTTAGCAAACATTAGCGGCGAACTCACTTCAAGAACTTTTCTCCGCGGTGACTTTATCTCGCGAACGCACTCATCTCGTGAACAAATTTTAGCGAACATTCGCGGATGGAGCAGGAAAACATTAATTCTATCACTTTATTCTTTATAGAAAACACGGGTGTACGTTATTCGGATTATTACTAATTTGTAGTCGTTTTATTTTGTGGTTACAATGAAATGATTGAACTGAAGTTTAAGTCTTCTATTGTTTGTGTTGCCTCTAAACTATGTTTTTAGTACAAATGATGATGCCTATAGCCCAACGTTGGTTTTTGTATTTTCGTTTTCAAGCATTAGCTTTGGCCTTTTACTTTATATTACTTTTGCCTATGTCGATAGTGATCCCTAATGGCATTTAGAAAGACGTTACTTAGTCAAAGAGTGTGTTTTACAGCTCTATAATTTAATAATTTTCAAGTCATGTTTTTTTCCCTTATCATCGCAAGATTTAGACGATGAATGTGGTACTACCAACCTGGCGTATAGCAATGGTGTTTGCACATTTGTTCGTGTTGCTTCTAGGTGGACATCCGAGAAAGATCATGTACAATGTAAGTTTCTCATTGTTTGTTACATCCTAACCATGGGGTTCATTTACCATGAAATATTATGATTTCATGTTTCAGATAGCGACAGAGCCTTCAAGTATATGGACTTTGGGGGCATTTTCCCCAACATAGTTGGGACTAGGTGTGGGAATGTCAGGGCATCTCGAGATTTGGAGACAGCAATTCGTGAGAAGTTTGACGGTACTGGAAGTGCATCAATTGAAGCTGTAGTAGAATTCGCGTTTGACTTTTTAAAGGCAAAAGCGAATGATGCTAACCTGCACAAACTTAGTGCTCAATTTAAAATCCTATCAATGTAGTAAGAATAAGTAGGGATCGTTCTCAACCGAAAATTCTGGCCTAATTAATTCCTGAAAAATAAAACGTTAGTAAGACAAATTAAAGAATATTTATATAATTTACGAAAATTACAAGAAAAGGAGATTGATGATTTATTTTATTTTCTAATTTAACATCTAAGTAATTATATACATGTGTGACATATCAAAACCAAAATCAAGTAGCAATATGTGAATGAAACGATTTTAATTGTAATTAACTACTACTAACACATTGGCAAGGTTTCAAACATCAAATCACGAATCAAAATATGTCGAAGCATAGAATCGATCAAGAACAAAGATGAACGCATACAAAGTTCTTTTTACTTCCCTTAATTAAATTAACTAGATGAATGCACCATAGTTAACCCTATTAATCATGCAATCACTAGTTGTAGTTGATCAGTAACAAAAATACTTTCAACGCATTAAGAATCATGGAAGTTTGATCAATTCAAGTCAAGAACGCTAATCAAGCATGCAAGACTCATTGTTAATTTACCTAAGTATTTTTAGGCTTTCCACCGAAATTATTAAAGCCTAGGACCCTAGCACATTAATATAATTAAATTACATGTTCATCAACCTAAGTATGCATCCAAAGATCACTTAACACATAAAAGATGGGATTGAAGTTCGAAATTAACAATCATGCAAGAACATAGAGAAATCGCAACTTTTGATTTGAAAACCTAAAACCTAAAATATTCTTCATAGTATTCGAAAATCACATATCTAAAATCAATCTTTCATCTACCATAGAAATCGCAATTCACAATCCAAGAACATAAAACCAAATCGCAATTTAATTAAAACCTGAAATAGTTTTACATAGTTCAAAACCGAAAACAGAAAATAAGGTTCCATGGTTACACTTTTTGATCTTCAAGGATGCAAGAAGCTTCAAAAGGTGGTGGAATGGATGAGGATCACGGCAAGGATGTTTGAATGGATGCTCATGGCCTTGAACTTTAGAACTTCTTTGGAATTGCCGAAACTTTGGAAGAGAAGGGGAAGTGTTTGTGATTTTGATTCTGAATTTTGTGGTGTGTAAAAGAGCTTCACAAATCTCCTTTATATAGTGAACGGCAAGGGCTAGGGTTCCCTTGAATTTCTTTTGAATTTCATCACTTCGGCCAATAAGAAAATTGCATGAAATTTGGAGAGCAAGTAACATCTATTATGCCGAATTCTTCCATGTATTTAGACTTAATTTCAGCCTCCTTGTATGTAGAGTCATAATTCAATACTTATTCTTCTATTTTATTCTCAAAAATTCCCTAGAAAATCCAAGAATATCCAATAACATATTTTGCCGAAATCCCTTGAATATCTCTTGTATATATCACGGCACAAAGCAAGTAGAATGGGCCAATGACTCCTCTAAAACGTCAAGAAGGATCTAGAGACTCATGTGCAAGTCACATGCTTCAAACTTCGGGCCAAACTCTCCCAAAATGGGCCAATTCAAAATCCAACTTATGTATTGCCGAAATTCCTTCATTATTCTAGAACTATCTTGAGTCATCTTCAAGACACAGTATCTCCCAGTCTCACCAAGTCTCCTAGCAACATCAAGACTCCTAGTGTCATCAGGTTTCCTAGTCTAACTGGGACTCTATGATTTCTTCATTTCCAAACATCATTTTCCAAGCTCATTGCTAGTTGCATTAGGATTCCTACTTCAACTAGGATTCCTTTTCCTGATAGAACTGGGAAAACTTCATTTCTCCATTTCTTCTCATTTCTGTGCAAACAACTCCTTGCCTTCCATTTTCAGACTCAAAACTACCTAAAAACATAAAAACAAGTTAGAAATGACATTGTTAAGGAAATAACTAAGCAAAATCCAAAGAGAAATGTACTAAAAATGTAATAGAAATTAGTCTCAACATATGCAAAGGCTGACAAAGATACAAAGGAAAAATTCTTAAGAGCATCAACTATCCTAGCCACTATTGACAAAGAGGTATCCAATTTGATTAAATAGGTTTCATAAGTTACTTTGATATTTGAGAGAAATGAGTAATAATTAAGACATGAAATTCAACTAGCTAACTCATTTATTACCCAGCTTGTTGGACCTATTGACATGCAAATAGAGCTAGATTTAACTTAAGCATGACAAATTCGCCTGGAATTGATTGTTCTTGGTCTGTTATGTATATCATGCTTGTAGCTTCAATCATGTGATTTGATAATAAAAAACAGGAACGTTGCAATTATAAAGAAAAAAATTTTAAGTACAAATGGTTAACTTTGCTTGATTGAAATTATCTTGTTGAATTATATTGAACAATAATTAACCAAATTTAATAGCATGACTTTATTGTGGTCCAGGCTAGGGACACAAGATATTTCTCGTTAATGCTCACAAGAAGGGCCCCATTCAATACAAGCCTGGTCAGTACGCAACATGCGGATATGGATCTAGATACATCAAACGTGCCTTACAGTTTAGGAACGTGCGACTCTATAATTTTAGAAGAAAATTTTATTAGTTTTAGTCAACTCCTTTGCAGTAATAGGCTTACAGATTGAGAGAAAACTTGGATGCATACCAGCATGGATTTGGGTCTCAAAACTTTCTCTTATCTGTGTCTATTCAACATTGTAGTTTCATAATTTAGTTGTTAAGAAGTTAAATCAACATTCCATGTAAAATCACTGCAAACTGAAATTGTTTATTAAACAAATTTTGATCACACAAATATTAATTTGATGTAATTGCTTAATGATTTCTGCTTGCATTGATTTTTTTCCCCCCAAAGATTATCTTTAAAAGCTAAATTAACTTTTCAGTAATATATGTGAATAGGATAAAGGTTGAGCACACAAGTTGGTGCTGAAGTTCTGGGAAAGAGTAGCAAATGGAGGCAGCTTACCTTGCTGGTTTTCTATTAGGATCCCCAGGATCCAAGCCTAGAAATGACATTGCAAAGGAATGGAAATAAGAGAAAGCTAAAGGAATGGAAATAAGAGAAAGCTAAGGGAATTAAGAGAAAACAAAAGTTTCAATATTCTTCAATGATCCCTGTTACAAGTCCTAGTGGTTATTTAAGCAAAGAAAATATCTAGAAGTAGTGGACTCCCGAAACATAAAGCCTAAACAGGCCCATACAAGAATAATGGCCCATACAAAGGTATAGAATCATAACATTTCCACCTGCTCGAAGAACAGGCTTGACCTCAAGCCTGAATTATCTTCCAAATTGTCCCTTCTCCATCATGCATATCACCACCCAAGCTCAGTACTTTTTTCAAACCCAAGAAATCAACAAGTGCAACAAACTGATCTGTGAGGTAATCCACATTAAGAAGAGAAAAATCTGAAGATATCACATCAGCTCCCCACTCATGCCTTGGTAAAAAACACTGTAAACGCAGGTTGTAGTAACTCTTGTATCCGTAAGCTGACCAAGATTATTGGTATAGTAGCAACTTGTGAGTAGAAAGAATAGTAGCTTCTTAGTAGTGAGTGCATGTGTCGCAACAATTGTCCTACTTGTTGCATCCAAATTGGTGCCATTATACCGAACACTATCGACATCGGTGGATGATGTTTTTGTGCCTGGAGGAGGAAAAAAAGAGTGACTTGAAGTAAATATGCAAAACTTAGCTCTTTGTCTCTGACCCAACCACCAAAATGCTTCTATCAGAGTGTTTTAGAACCTCATTCCTAGTCCACATTCGTCAGATTTTAGTTTGTCAAAAACATACTCTACCATCTGCCAGCTAGGTTTGCCATCATAGTCTCCCTTGATCATCTGCTCCATCACTTTAGGAATATTTGATACCCTATGTGGGAGCATCTCATTCAGCAACTTAGCGGCATCATCCCACCTATCAATCCTTGCATAAACGAGATGCATCAGGTAATAGCACATGACGCTAGGCAATATCACTGAAGCTTTAATATCTTCAAAATGCTCCTCATTAACAAGACCTCAAAACTCAGTTGCCCAATGGACACATGCAGGATGCAAGTCTTCTCATAAATTGCAAAGATAACCAAACGTGAAATTTCAGAAACTGCAGTAGTGATAAGTGCCTAGGGCCAACCTTGATGACCTTCACATATCATATTAACTTTGGTGGCATGCTTGCAAATGTTACCTTCCATCGACCACACATAGTCACAAAAGGAAAATTCTGATCCAGGAATCCACACAAGATGGATAATGTTACTGTTCTTCTAGCTTGAAACCTTGGCAAAGAGACGACTTTTATCATCCAAGGTAACAGCAGAATCAGAAATTTGCAAGGCCTTGTGCCAAGACTTAGAACCAATACATTCTTCATTGATGTTATGAAAAGAATCACATTTATCGTCATATTAGTCCAGCCAGTTGCTTGAGTGCATCTCTGTTGTTAGCTTGTGTGTAGGTATAACTCTTGTACCTGTCGGATTGGCATTCCCATACAAGAGTCTCTTTACTGATCTCGGAGAATCAGGTATACATGCATTTGCATCTGAGTCAGTTTTTAGGAAGTTGGTTTTGGGCTTTATGGAATTACATTCGTAAAAGATTTTCTCTGATAAATAAAAGGGTAGTTTTTAAGTCCTAGGTATTCTAGGATTTTGTGGTTATATTGGAATAAAAGCTCTTTCCTAATATAAGTCGAATTAGGGTAGAATCTTTATTTTATTGAGTAGTTGCCGCAGGTCCATGAGGGGTGTTGAAGATATACACAGTCTGTTCTATGATTTTATCAACGCAAGAATTTGTGATAGGGGCTTGCATGTTTGTTTGAGCTTGTGTCTTCACAAAGAGTCAAAACACCTGGTCGATCCATGTATAAGTGTTTGTCATCATAGTTTCATATGCATAATACTCTCTCGACATCAGTAGAGAGACTGTGAAGAAAGAAGAACAAGATTTGAAGATCATTCAAGTGAAGGAGTTCTAGAAGGAAGACAAACTTAGGGTTAGCTTTTTGTCTAAATCTTATAGCCGAACAAGTGCTATACAAGTTTGTACAAGAACATATCCTTTTGAATAATATGATCATTATTTTGGGTTCTCAAGAGTAAGAGCCCCGTAGTGTTTTTAATCTCATATTTGAGGTTTTCACTGCGTAACCAAAATCTGGTGTCTAGTTTGGTATTTTGGTTTCTGCTGCCCAGTAAGGATTGATCAGTGTACTGCAATCCCCATTCTCCAGAAAATCACATTTTGTCCTTGTATTTTCATTTGGCATCAGAGCGGGTTCTAAAGTTATTTAGTTTATCCGTGGTCAAGGATGGAACGTGAACGTGACAGGGCCTCTAGTTCTATAAATTGCATGCCTTTGTTTGACGGTGAAGACTATTCACAATGGAAGATTATGATGAGAGCGTTTCTCTACTCTCAGGATGAAAACATGTGGAATGTTGTTGAAAATGGATGGGAACACCCAACCAAGTCCGAAGAGTCAAAGAAAGTGGAAGGGTCATCTGCAAGAATTCTTAAACCTAGAAAGGAATGGACGGAAGAGGAAGTTCGTAACAGAAATTGTGATTTTAAGGCTAGAAATTCACTATTCACAGCCTTGTCCAAAAAGGAGAGAATGAGAATTAGCCATTGTGACACAGCCAAAAAAGCTTGGGACTTGCTTCAAGTCACGTATGAGGGAAATAAGAAGGTTAAAGGTCAGAAGCTTCAAAGACTTGTATTGGAATTTGAAAACATGACCATGGAGGAAGATGAATCGGTTGATGACTTTCATGCTCGACTTCTCAATGTTACAAGCCAATGGCGTAGCCTTGATGATCCATTTGAGGAGCACCGAATTGTCAAGAAGTTTCTCAGGGCTCTCCCTTCAAAATTCCAAGCCAAGCAAATTGCCATCGAGGAAGCTCAAGACCTTGACACATACACTTTGGATGAACTGGTAGGAAATCTCAAGACTTTTGAGATGCGACTCAAACCTGAAAAGAAGGTAAAAAGTGTTGCATTTTCTTCTATAAAAAAGAAAGAAGTTATTGATGATTCTGTTGATTTAGCCTTGCTAACTAAAGAATTTAAGAATTTTTTGAAAAAACAAAAATTCTTCAGGGAATACTTCAAAAAAAATTTCTAATTCAAAGAGGGATCAAATGTCTGAAAATCGTTTTGACAAAAATCCAAAGTTTGCTAAATTTCCTCAAAAGAAAAATTTTCCTGAAAAACCAAAATGTTTTGTGTGGTGGAATTGGACAACTTGCTGCTGATTGTGGCAATAAGAGGTACAATTTGCGTGGTAACAAGGCATTAAATTCTACTTGGAGTGACAGTGATGATAGCAATCAATCTGATGGTGAAGAGGTAAATCTTGCTCTTACTTCCTCCTTTAATTCTGAACTGTCTGATGTTTCTGATTTAGAAGATGACTCCTTTGATGAAGAAACAAATGAAAAATGCAAGCAATTGTACAATGCCTCAAGAATTGTTCTTAAGAAAAATAATAAACTCAAAGAGGAAGTTGAATTCTTAAGGTGTGAGAAAGAAAAATTTGAGAAAAACTTTGAATTATCTTTGAAAGAATGGGAAGATGAACGAACTGACCTTGTTGATAAGATGAAAGTTTTGCAGGGAAAGTCCAAGTCTCAAGACTGAAACAAGGAGCATGAGGAGCTTATTAACAAAATCAAGGTTTTGCAGGTTGAAATAAAGGCTCAATCCTTCTTAAATGTTTCTCTAACCCTTGAGAATGAAAAATTGCAGGAAGAATTATTGAGGGTCAAGGAGAGCTTTAACAAATTCTCTATAGGGTCTGAAAAAGTCTCTAAGATGATGGGAATTGGAAAAGCCTATGGTAATAAGGAAGGATTAGGATATAATGGTGAGTCATGCAAACCTTTGATTTTTGTAAAAAGTGTGGAAGGTGAGAGCTCATCAAGAAATTCACAAAGCTCTAGTGACAAACCATCTGGCTCCTAGTTGGCTGAAAGAACAGAACCTCATAAAGTCATTCATTCACATCAGAAAAATCTTTCGGTAAGTTCTGACAAGCACACCTCTGTGCATCAGCCTAGGTATGTTCCCAACTCCAAAAATTTCATTCCTACTTATCATTATTATGGAAAATTAGGACATATACGTCCTAGGTGCAACATGCTTCGTAGGGTCACTCAAAATCAGAGAAAAACATTGAGATTTAACTCACCTGCCTCGTTGCAAGCTGAGTTGAAAGAAGGTCTAAACCTGATCGCCAAGATTGCAAAGCTGGCTTCAATCCCTGTGGAT
Organism: Rosa lucieae; assembly: GCA_024704745.1. Lineage (NCBI taxonomy): Eukaryota > Viridiplantae > Streptophyta > Magnoliopsida > Rosales > Rosaceae > Rosa > Rosa lucieae. Next base: position 226,104 of record JANPXK010000175.1, read on the forward strand.
CTAGGAACGAAAATAAAACAGACTTGGGTTAAGAAAGGACCCAAATGCTTCTCAACTAAGATTGATAATTATGACATATCTTCTGAATGTATTGATGCAACGTGTTTGCTTTCATCTTACAGTTCCAGCAATGAGTTTGAACATGTGGAAGCCACTTGTCTTGTGGCTTTAACTGCACTTGCAGATAAGAAAGGTGATGTTTCACTACTAGAATTATGCCATCAAACATCACCACTATTAAATCGGTCGGAATTGCACGCGATGTAAAAAATACATCCTAACATCGGTTTATGAAATATCGATTTCTATTGTAATTATAAACATCGGTCGTGAAATTAACCGATGTGTAAAGTTTCGTTCAAAAATTTTGAAAAAACGCGGAGGGACTAACTTAAAAAGTTTGAGAGGCGCGGGGACCAAATTTTCATTCCCCCCCAACACTTCTTCATTTTGTCTGAAACTTTCGAACCCTAATTGATAAACTCTCACTTTGACTGCCTCATTCTCCACGTCCCCTACATCAGCTCCTTCTCCAACCTGACCCGCGCCCCCGACCTCAGCTTGTTCTCCTACTCGACCAGCGCTACTAGCGTTTGATTTTCTTTCCGGCGTAGGTCCGCTATCTTCTCTCTTCTCTTCATCATCCTTTTCTTCTGTTTGTTGAGCTTGTCATAGGGTAGCTCAGATCGACTACGCCGAAGCTCAGATTGACTAAGCCGAAGCTCAGTTCGACTTTCCTCTATCATTGCCTCCAAAATCCCCGATCCACTTTGCAGATTCCATCGCCTTTGATTTTTCTCCGAGCTCTCGTCTTGGGATGGAAGTCTGGGAAGGTAACCGGCCACCGCTGGAGCAAGCGGGCTTGGGTCTCCGGCCACCGCTGGTTCTGTTCGCGCGCTGTTCCGAGCCTACCGCCTGCAACAGCGTGCTCAGATCACACCTCTCAATTGCTTGTATTCTCATCTTCCGGCTCATGTCGATATGTTGATGGGATACCCAGAGTGAGTCTCTTTAAGCAGATTTTGGTCTAGGTTTTGATCGAATGATTAGTCCAAGATCGAAAGTTTCCTGGTTTCACTTTGTATATATAAATATATACTACTTCTTGAGTTTGGCTGTTGAGATTTGATATCTACTGGTTTCATTTATCTTTAATTTTATTTTCTAAAATTTCATAAAAGAGGAAACGCACAATTACCAGGGTCACACCCAATTTTGGTTAGCAGGTTAAACATCACAGCTCCTTGAGAGTGATTGCAGTGGTTCTGGGGAATGGAAAGGGGAATTTTTCCCTAATATTCCCAAAATTAAAATATGAGGTATAGAGGCTTATATGACCCATTTCCCTTATGATTGCATCGATTTTTTTTTTGTGTGTTTTACAACTGGAAGATGATATCGTATAAATGGTTCTAATACACTTATATTCACACAAGTTGTAATACACTTATATTCACACAAGTTGAAGGTTGCATCTGTGTTTTGTTGTTTTTGATTGGTCAAGTTTTGCACATACTGCATTATTGTTCTAAGAAATTTTTCTTAGCAGAACTGTTTTCATCTGTATATCTTTTTATCTTGCAGGGCCCCTCTAGTAAGAACCCCCTTGCATACAAATGGTATAATGCAGAGGAGGAGATTCTGGGGAAGAAAATGAACGTTGGTAACTCTTTTATATTATTTGAGTTTTCAAGCTGCTAATAGTTCTTAACTGAAATTTTTGCCAATATTAGGATTGGTTGAGGTTTAGTGTTGCATTTTGGCACACAATCCGTGGAACAGTACCTGACCCATTCGGTGCGCCTAAAAAAAATTGGCATTGGGAGGATGGAACTTATAACTATGTTGCTATGGCCAAGAGAAGAAGTGAGAACATCCTCTGTTATGTTTACATTTTCAGTTTCAATTCTAGGGAACATGTTTATAATCTGTTCTGCGATTTGCATGTTTGATACTCTTTTTTGGGTTTGAATGCTCATATGCTTGGTAGGAGAATGTGAAGTTTGGTTTGTTGGATTTCTTTGAGATTTGTTATCACTTGTTTTATCCTTCCAGATGAAGCCTCTATATTAATTTTTCTTTTTACTTTTAAACATGAGAATACTTTTTGATAACCTTAACCCAGAGAGAACATTTTCCAATCCAATAGACATAATAACATCTACTTTTTCTAGCACCATGGGGGAACTGTGGTGCAAAGGGACTGAAATTAGTTTATAGGCTTTAAACTAATACATAATATGTTTCTTTGTTCTCTAAACCTTGACCTTATGCTCCATAATTGGGGATTATACTTTGTGGATGCTGTGCTCTCTTTCACTCTGATTAAATTATAGCATAGAAGTATACTTTTTGTTTTCATTATGAAGTTTTGCCCTTCGTATCTTTCCATGCATGTTACATTTTACCTTGTTTTTAAAGGAGACGCAGACAACAGGAAAACAAGCATGTTACTGATATTGTTGCAAACTTGCCATCACTAATGTTTTTATGATGTTTATATGGGTTCGTGCCTATAGGTCCAGCATTTTGAGTTGATGTGCCAAGGGACAAGAACATAACTGGTATGTATCCTGCTCTAACATCATATTCCTATGCTGCTCTGCTGGCATGGTTTAAATGAATAGAACCTGTTTAATAATTTTTTTCTGGGATGCAACCTCAGAATTGTTGACATGAATTATAGCCTCTTAGTTGCTAAACAAATCTATTAGTGACGAGAGCATATCATGTATTCTAATTCCTTTAATTTATATACTTATCGCAGCTGAAGTGATGAAGTCCTTAAATATTCCAAAGGGAGTACGTCGTGTGCTTTTCAGAACATTAAATACTGACAGGTATTGTACTTTTTAAGTACTTTGAAATGATTCATATTTGTATAAAATTGCTACTTTTTGGACATTTACAATCAGTTGAACTGTAAGTTTCTGTTGATGTTATTATTTGCATATATGTTAATGTCAAAATGCTTGGTTGTGTTGACATCTCTTATTGACATCTCTTATTTTTTGAGTTGTAAAAAAAGGTTGTTCTTGTTTAAAGTTGTGTTTAGAATTCGAAAACAACTTCATTTATTAAGTTGTGTCATGTGATTGACAGTGACTCAGTCAGTGACTTCTTTTTCAATATGTAATAATGAATAGTGTTCAGTAATGTTGACCTCTCATAGAATGTCAATACTTGCCTAGCAGCTATCAAATCTTTATTCTCCCACTTATGTTTCTGTACCTCATACTATCAATCTATATGAGTCTTTTCTCATGGTCAAGTCACTGTTAACCTCAAGTCTCTGTTAATCACATGTCACTAACCAAGTAACTGACCATGTCACTAACCAAGTAACTGTCAGTAGCCAAGTCACAAGTTAATAGCCAAGTCACTGTTAATCACATGTCACTAACTAAGTAACTGACCATGTCACTAACCAAGTAACTGACCATGTCACTAACCAAGTAACTGACCATGTCACTAACCAAGTAACTGTCAGTAGCCAAGTCACAAGTTAATAGTTAAGTCACTGTTAATCACATGTCACTAACCAAGTAACTGACCATGTCACTAACCAAGTAACTGACCATGTCACTAACCAAGTAACTGTCAGTAGCCAAGTCACAAGTTAATAGCCAAGTCACTGTTAATCACATGTCACTAACCAAGTAACTGTCAGTAGCCAAGTCACAAGTTAATAGCCAAGTCACTGTTAATCATATGTCACTAACTAAGTAACTAACCATGTCACTAACCAAGTAACTGTCAGTAGCCAAGTCACTGTTAATCACATGTCACTAACCAAGTAACTGTCAGTAGCCAAGTCACAAGTTAATAGCCAAGTTACTGTTAATCACATGTCACTAACTAAGTAACTGACCATGTCACTAACCAAGTAACTGACCATGTCACTAACCAAGTAACTGACAATGTATGTGACTGACCATGTAACTGATCATGTCACTTACAATGTATGTGACTGACAATGTAACTAATCATGTCACTAACGTTGTCATTGACTTGGCCTGTGATTTCAATTGCCAGATCACTAGTTGGCCAAGTTACTGGTTACTGTTATACACGTCTCTGACTATGTCATTGTTAATTCCTAGTCATGTCACTGTCAATTCTTGGCCAAGTTTATGGCCATGTCACTGGCTATGTTACTGGACAAGTTATTGTTAACCTCAAGTCATCAATAAAGTCATTAATCATGTCACTAGCCAAGTTGCGATGACAGTTGTTTGGTATACTATAAAAAACAAATACAACAGCTGGTATTTCTATTACAAACTGATCAAATGAGCATGATCCAAGGTCAAAGTCATGTATTTTGACAGTCGCATAACTATCATAAAATAATTAAATAAGAAAGACTAGCTGTGCGAGCAAGCATTGCTCTGTGGATAATACATCTGCCATGAAAAGCAAGCACGATAAGTAGAGAAAAGTAAACAGAAACCCAGATGCAAAATTGAGCTCTATAGTCAGTAAAGAAAAACGACATTTTATCTATTAATAAACTATTGGGACACATGGCTTGGCTTCAACATCTTGTTGTACTCCTGAATGATAAAGAACAACTTGTTCATCATACAATTTATACAAAAAAATTCCACGAGGCATTCTTGGTTTCAGCTCCAACAATTTCTGACATATACCATTCTTTTGTCCTTGCTACTCTTCTTTTTCTTCCTAGCTAGAACTTCTGCTTCTTCTTCACTTTCTTCCCTCTCTTTTCTTTTACCTCGGCCCATGTGTCCTGTTTGTGTATCCTGTGCAAAATTTTGAAAATGAGAAGATCATCAATGACATGTTCATGATTGTGACATGACCAGTGACTTGAGGTTAACAGTGACATGGCCAGTGATCTCACTAACTAGGGACCTGACTTGGCCAATGACATGACCAGTGACTTGATCAATGACTTAATTAGTGACATTGTCAGTGACATGCAATTATTACATAATTCAAATCATTCAGCACCCAAAACCTATATCAGATTCAAAAATGGCATCGTAATTAGAAAATAAGTTCAGAAATTACCGCTGAAGACCGAGTCCAGTTGAGTTAGCAAATACTGAACTGCACCATAACAAACAGAGAGCAATTACAATAGCTAATTGCTATGACATTTGTGGCAGGGGTCTTCTTAAGAGAAAAACAGGCTTCCCATATTGCACCAGCCAACTATGGAATCGACAGTTTCCAGTCTTTATTCACTGCTCCTGCAAGTGTGCTTTCAAAGTGAAGATAAGGATACATTTTCTGTAGCATATTCCAATCAATACTGTTCAACTCCAATAAATTCAATCAAATAGAAGCAAAGGACCAGAATGGTGTAAAGATTTATATGAAAAATTTGACCTTCATTAGCCATTAATATAAGGATTAGCTAGACTTCCAGTCTCCTACACATAGCCTGACTCTAGAATGAGGTTCATGATCATACACCACAGACTATTGAGATAAACAATAAGTGAAACTAACTAGAAATGAAGTGCTCAAGGACAAGATATGCCAAGAAAAATTGTTCATATAAATACATATTCCACAAATCAAATTGCACATCCTCAGCCAATGCACGCGCTGTTATTAAAGACTAATTGTGTGAGTGTGTGAGTATAGATGGGTTTTGGGTGCCTGTGCTTTGAGACAGAGAGAGGGAGATTACCATACAACGAGATAGATTCCTTCATCAACTTAAAACTGGAGTCAACAACTTGCTTTACAGATGCGCGGACACAAGAAGAAAGAGTAGGCTCTGCACCAACCATACTCCCATGTGAAAGAAGAAGAAAACCTTGTAGCATATTAAAGTAGGCAGTCATGTTTTCTTCAAGCACTCTAGCTTCTACTCTTTCTCCACTCCAAATCATTCAAACTGTATAATGAACAGAAGTCACATTAGATTACTCGAACACGTGGCAACTATACCACATGGTAGAAGGACCTATGCAATTGAACAGAAAATTGGATAGACCAAAACATAAAGGTTGGATCTCCTCCAACATGCATTTCCTGGTGATACACAGGCATCATCTTTTCACTTTTCTTTTATGAATGTGGAAATTCGTCAATTTGAAGGATTTCAACATTTAGAAAGCTGCTGACAACTGAATTTGATAACATTTAGATAATCAATAAGTTCAAAACATAATTAGAATATCAAGGTCTTGCAATTGTTTGGGTAGAAACAGAATGCTCAACTTTTCGAATTGGCATAACGAAAATTACTAATAATCAACTTGTAGGGAAATTTAAAAGCATGAGGTGTGCAACAACAGAGGAAATTCTCAAAATACATTACATATTCTTCTGGGCTCAGCTATGTTAGACTTCTACACGAACATTTACAACAAGAAGACTCTTGTGTTGATATGTATTTCTATCTTAAATTGTTTATCATATATGCGCAACAAGAATGATCAATACTGTGAATGATCTTCATATGTGCAATTGGCTCCTCTAATTCAAGTATCTGAACACCTACCAGAGCTCAAATACATATCTTGAATTGAATCAATTAATCAAATACTAAATTCCAGAAAGTGATGAAATTTAATTTGAGATAGTCAAAGACGACGTTGAAGTCAACTTGAGAGAGAGAGAGAGCTCAACTGTTTCCAATTGTGGGGAGGAGGAAGCCTCTGATACTCACTTCCACCAAAACTCCCATCAAATCCGTACTGACTTCACCGCCCGGGAGAACTCACTTCCGACGACAATCACCCACTCTCCGCCGCCGCCGTCGATGGCACGTCCACTAGTTTGCAGTTGCCGCCACCAAAAATTATCCGATTCTCCATCGGTCAAAACCCGAAATTGGCTTCTCTCGACGACTCTACTCTATTTGGGCTCCACGCTTCTCTCTTCAAACGCCTCTGCATCACCTCCGGCTCCCCATCAGTGTTGTTCAAGCGAGATCGAAGCTTAGGTCTGACGACGAGGCCGTACCGCAGATGTCGAGACGGTCCAGACGAGCTTTGATTTAGGGTTTGAGAGGTCGGAGCCCTGAGCTAAGATTTTAAGAGGTAAAAGTGACGATGTTAGGGGGAAGAGGGCAGTGGCAGCTTTGGTAATTAAGCTTAATTTTAGTGGCAGGTTATTAAGAGGTGACCTTAATTATCATAGGGACATTTGTGTTACCTGTATTATAATATAACACTTCAAAATGACCTCTTTTATCATTGGCCCTTATTTTTATATAAGCTGCCACATCATTCAGTGAAGCAATATAAACCATTGAATATAATTAAATCTAAAGGCTAATAGAAAGTGTAAAAATATGTGTAAAACTTTGTGTCCCTTGATCCTGGCCCATTAATTATTGCCTTGTGCTAAAACATGACACAAGCTGCCAAACAAATGGACAAGTAACCCTCATTCCAAACAAAATGAGCTCACTTATTCTAAACAGGAAAAATTTCAAAAATAGTATATAAAGTATCGGTCATTCTAAATTTTCGTGAATCAACTTTCAAAACTATCAAAACTGTACATGAACTTCAAATCTCGACCTAATTTTAGTGTATGTCGTTACATGTTTCATTAATTAATGTGTTTTTTGTCAAATTTTTTAGGGTAAATCCGTTTTTTCAAGGATGATGAGAAGGCAAAAAAAAAATCAACTAACTTGAGCACCCATCTCTCTCTTTCCCCCTCATACTGACCGCAACCACCGCACCACTTCGGCCGGACCGCTACCATCAACTTTCTGCCAGCCACATCACGCCTTAAGGAGGCAGCAACCCTATAAATCGGATCCATACCTAGTCATCAAATAACTCATCATCAGTCATCTTCTTGTTCTCAAAATTTTGCATAAGCTGTTGAAGTTTCGACTCCTTGACAGTAGAGGTACCTTCATGTGTAATCTCAAGAACCTCCCAAACTTAGCTTTGCAGACTCATAATGAGATGTTAGCTGAAACTTTTCGAAAGATAAGGTAGTGTAAAAGGAGTTTAGGGCCCTTTGATTGTTTGTACTTTTGATCTTTTCATACGCAGTCCACTCACTCATTGGTTTATGCACTCTAGCTTCAGTAGTTGAAGTACTCTCAACTGTCTTTACTAATTTTGTTGGATATTCCCAACCACTCTCAACAATGGACCAGATACTTACATCTTCTGCCCATAAAAATGCCTTCATTTTAGCCTTCCAAGCAGCATAGTTGGCAGAACAATCACTTGATCTTTCCATTATGTGTAGCCCAAACGATCTCACTATGTCCGTCTAGTAACCCGCTATGATACCAATTGTAAGTACAGAATGGGTATATATTTCCCAACTAATGGAAATGAGTCAATGTGTCAACAACTTTAGGAATCAATCTTAGGAGTGTAGGCTGGTTCGCATCCTAAAATAGGATTGCAGTATAACTTGAATCCTAATTGAAATTGCAGATCGATCTCAATATCTCTAATGATGCTATAACTTTCTTGAATTACCAAACCATCAACAGAAACTAAAACATCACACACAAACACCAAATCTGTTGATGCAGTAAAACCCTTAGAAAAGGGAAACAACTGTGGGCACTATGCCGGTAACAAATCCATTAAAGAAACCAGTACATAAAGAACTTACAGACACTCCATCTTCCTAGACCCAATCTAGAAGGCAGCTCTGTCTTTGCTTTGCTATTGATTCTGAATGATGGATTTGAACCTCCTTCGTCATTCTTCATATGGCACAACTCTCCACATAGTTTTCAATCATCTGAAGGCACAGAGGTATGTATGCAACACACATGAATGCATAGACTCACCAATTAACTCTAATTGTAAGGGATTGAGACTTTGGCAATCATTCACGAGCTAAGCAAGGAACAACTCATGAAAGGTTCTCAAATGAAATAAAGGCTCATACTTCTGCAGATCATAGGGGGACAAAGCTCTCTAAGAAGAGGCATCGAAGATGTTATGATGGATTCGCTCACTAACCCTAAAAGCCCCAAAACACTGTATATATATTGAACAACAAAGTGATAAGATTTTCGTTGAGTTTCAGATAGGAATGGACCAGAAAAAAAAAATAAAATAAAATAAAGGACACTCCAAAAGCCTATAAAAGTTAGGTTGTTGGAGTAATGTATATTAACACAATTCCAAGTCCGCACACCAGGATTGAAAGGCAGATTCAATCCTAAATTAGGAGAGAACAACAAGATCACTCCTATAAACAAATCTGAGCAAGCATATGAATGCAAGAACTACCTGATGGCAGAGTGTTGAGATGAGATGCGCAAGGAGCCTTGAACTAGTCCATATTTATGAAGTTCCAAGAGATGTATAGTAGCCGAAATTATAAAGACTTTGGGATGTTGAGCTAGGAAATGTCAATTCTACAATATTTTGCGCTAACAGGCATTATTGATGATATCAAACAGACACGGTCTTAATTAATAAGAGTTAGGCCTAGCAACGTGCGGGTATAATGCGGGTACCGTGAGGGTTTTTAACGGGTCGGGTTCTTAATAGGCTAAATTTGTAAGAACCTGTTAGCTTAACTGGTTTTACGGGCTAAACTCGGCGGGTTTGCGAGTTACCCGTTAGAACAAACAGACATGGTATTAATTAATAGGAGTTAGGCCTGGTAACGTGAGGGTATAATACGGGTACCGTGCAGGTTTTTAATGGACCGGGTTCTTAACAGGCTAACTTGGTAAGAACCTGTTAGCTTAACTGGTTTAACGGGCTAAACTAGGCGGGTTTGCAAGTTACCCGTTAGAACAAACAGACATGGTATTAATTAATAGGAATTAGGCTTGGCAACATGCGGGTATAATACGGGTACCGTGCGGGTTTTTAACTGGTCGGATTCTTAACAGGCTAACTCGGTAAGAACCTATTAGCTTAACTGGTTTTACGGGCTAAACTCGACGGGTTTGCGAGTTACCCATTAGAACTCGTTAAGACCTGTGAATACTTTTTTTTTTTCCCCTTTCAAACCCATTGAACCCATAGACCCGTAAGCCCGTAAGTACTAGTCCAAGATAAAACTTTGAGGGGCTTGAGTTCTCTAAACACAAATCTCTGTCCCATAATCAGTAAATCCTCCTCGTATTCATTGCACTACTAATCTAACACTATTACAAATAGTACTTACTTCAACTCTTCAAGCTTTCAATTCCCACTTAGTTACCAAATTCCGAACAGACTACAGAAAAATGGTCTTGCACCCAAAAACATATCACGCAGAACCTCATCAGAAATACCCAAAACCTTTATGCTTGACATCTCTAAAAAACAGCAAATTAAATCCAATTTGGGACAAAACTTAGATTCAGCAGACTATGCACGCTTTGCTATCAACAAAGAGCCATCAACGAAGAACCACTTAACAACCCCATAGAAATACAGAGCGATTCAAACAAGGCCTCTGAGAAGAAGGGAATCTGTGGAAAGCTAAAAACAGTAAAGTGGGTTCTCATTTATTTCGCTGTTTGCGATTGTTGGTGAACAATCCAGAGAGTAGCAACAACCAAACCCTTATCCACAAGACCACAACAACATCTTAACAATAAACCACCATCAAAACAGTACCCAACGACACAAGTTCAATTTAATCCATCAAGTTCCATACTTTCAACAATAAAAGAGCACAGATAGGCACAATATATAAGCACTTGAACCCGTACCTTGTTTCCACCCAATAAGCACTTCAGAATCCAATCCCAGCTCAAATCTCTCTCGCTCTGAAATTGTGGGTTTGGGTCAAGAAGAGAGAGATGGAGGCTATGAGAAAGCCATCATTGGATTACTGAAAGATGGCAGAGTTTAGAAAGAGTTTTATTTTCAGAAATGATTGAACGGGTCTAACGAGTTTAGCACAGCTCGGCTCGTTAATTTGCGGGTTTTTGGCATGCAGGCTTTTCTCAGCCCAGATTAATAAATGGGCAGGTTCATGCAGGCTTTTAGCGCGAGGGTTTCGTGTGAGTTTGCTGGTTACGGATTCAAATGCCAGGCCTAATAGGAGTGCAGATCAGTCACACTCCTCGTAGCTGCAATGGGTTTTTAAGCATTACATGCTTCTATATGGCTGCACAATGCACCAGAGTGCATAATAGATGTTCCAAACTATGATTGTAATAGGCTCACTTGAGCAGCTCCTTTTATAAAATCTCACAGCTTCTTCTGATTCAAAAAAAAATCTCACAGCTTCTTCTGATTCAAAAAAGAGAGAGAGAGAGAGAGATATCACGAAATGCAATTGTTGTTTTTGTTTTGGGTTAGTTAAGGTATTGCCACAAAAGCGTGGGCCGAGCTGAGGTGACCGATGGGGCTGGGCTCTGGGCTCTTTGTTCACGGTCGGTTGGGTCCATAGGCCTGTGTAAGGTCTACTATATATACGTTGGCAATTGAAAAGTTAAGAAGAGAGAAGGATCCAGAGAGAAACGAAGAGCCGAAGCCAATCCCTAAGCGCACAGCCATGGGGAGATCATCCAAAAAGGGCCAGAAAGTTGAAGAACCATCCGAAGTTGAAGAATCATCCGTGCCACCGGTCATCCTCCGATGGCAAGATCTGAACCGGAGCGATTTGCATGAAAACGAGCTGATTATGATGGCTCCCGAAGACTATAGTCACTATACCCCTCCTCGTGGTATGTAATTTCTATTTTGATTTTAGGGTTTTCGAGGATTATATGTCATACTGGAGCGATCGTTTGATTTGATACCTAATATTTGTCTTGGGTGATTATCTAACAGGGAAAGGGAAGGGGAAAGGGAAGGGGAAGGGGAAGGGGAAGGGGGAAGGGAAAGCACAGGTGAGCGATGATAAGGCAAAAGGACCACCATTGGTTAATTACATCTTAATGAGTGAATATTTAATGGATTGTAAGATGTGTCGTCCTAATCCAGATTGGCACCGGACTTTTCAGTGCCCCAACCTCACTCCTGGTATGTCTGCTTTTTAATTTTTGTTTTAGGGTTTGTGATGAGCAAGATTATGTCAACTTAACTTGGGTTGCTGCCTGCTCTCTCTGTTTGTGTGTATTGAGGAATTCTCCTTTTGAATCTACTTACTATTGGTTTCAATTGAGTTTATTCTCGACAAATGGTTTGGTCAGTTTTGGAAATATGCATCGAGTTTCTCAGTTAGCCGTGCAAGCTTTTCTACTTGAACAAGTGAAGCTCTAATTAAATTTGTTTACTTGTAGAGTTGTTTTTTTTTTCTTCTGGGGACAATTTCAGAATGTATAAGGGTCTGTATAACTAGAGAGTCTGTATTTCTGGCTGACCTTAATATGTTCTTTCTAGCATTGTGTTCCGCTGGGAGTTAACTTTATATATGTTTTAATAACTTCATACATGCATGTGAGTTTGTGTAGCCCCTTACTTTAGTTTTGCCTATAGGTTGGGAGGCATCGTAATGATTTATAGCTGCTGTCTCAGAGGCAAAATTGTGCCAAATTTTGGAATTATTTTGGTTTTTGAAGATAACTGCGTTAGTCAGTCATTTTTTAATGCAACTATCTGTTGATTGGGTCGATGATGTCATTCCATTTCTTCTGACAGTTTTTCTATTTTTAGTCTTGTCAACGATATGATTCAGTTTTGCTCTTCTTATGAGGATAGATACTGATATATTTGTAGTATATATTCCGTTTTATCTCAGAGCTCAAGGAAATGCTAAAAGAAGATAGAAGCAAGTTTGGAACATGTAGGCCTCTTCGCCCTGAGGACATGGGTTGTCATATATGTCTGAAGAGAGACCACTGGCCTATATCATGCCCCTACCAGCTCGTATATCCTCCGGGTGCACCTGTTGGCCCTTTTGCTGAGATAGTTTGTTTGTGTTGTGGTGAGGAGAAACCCCACCCTGGTGAGCCTGGTGTTGACTGGAAAGCAAGAGCCATTCTCAAGATTTCTCCAACTTATCCCAGTTTGAACTCATATGCAGCAGTGGATGCAGCTGATGGCGCAAGTGTTTGAAAAGCCGCAGCTGCTGGCACTGACTTGCTTGAACTTTTGCAGATTGGCTTACTAGATTAAAAATGTAAACTTGGGTCAAACAAGAGATTGTTTCTGGTCATTATATAGATGTATCCATGTTTATCTCTGACATAGTTAGCAATCGTTTGTAGTTGGTTGGATAATATATGATTCTGTTTGCTTTTATCATCTCTCAGATCCCCATTTTTTATTAGTCCCAGCAGCTGCTGCTGCTTCATCCACGCTCTGCTTTTTTTCTTTATTTATTTATTTTTATGATTCTCATGTCCTAGACTCCTAGGGGTGACCTGTCAGTAGACTGGATTTTGGTCAAGCTCTTTTCAGAATCCGCTGTTATTTGATTAGTTTGGATTGGATGGTTTGATCCGTTAACGATCTGGATGCGTTTTTCCGTTGGTTTAAGGGATCAATATGGTTTTAAGTTGATCTCATTCATAAATAATTAGGTATATCATACTTGTTCCCACTACCCAGAACGTGATATCCGCAGTCAACTTGGATTGCAAGTTCTACCACCAAATCGGTTTGCTAGCTAAAACACAGGATACAATTTCAAGCGTTTCGTGTTGGGGTTCTCCCCGAACAAATTACTCTATTTTTTTTTGTTGGATATATGGGGACCAAAAGGCCCAACAAAAGCAAAGAACAAATTACATGTCAGAATTTATGACAAATTACATATTTGATAGCCCAAATCATACAGCTTATATGCAAGATGAATATGCAGTAGGTCCAATATTTTCTTACATGCGGCAAGGCATGCAGGTCGAGTACTTGTTTGCCCGAGCTACAATTGTAACCAATGCTTCAACTTCGTTCTGCATGCCGCTGAGAGCATACAACAGTACAACACCATCTTTTGATTCGGTTACTGACATATCAAAGTAATATACCGAGTACTGACCTATTCTCTTCTTCAGGGTCTCAATGACTGTTTGGATGGGCCAGTGGTTCTCCTAGAAAAAAAAAAAAAAAACGAAACAGATCATTAAACATGCCTCTTTTTCTATAAATCATAATTGAAACTACATACCGAGCTTCAGTGTATTGCTTCAAAAACAGAGACGAAACGTGGCCTCTCATAGATGGGGTTTACAGAAGAAGGCATATACAAGAAGTAGCAGGAGCTCACAATTAAGGATAGGAGCCTAAAAAAAAACCAACTCACGATTAATATTGCAGACTGAATGCAGAGAGTGGTGTGAATGTTGATAATGAAAAATTTCAAGTATCGAGGAAACTGAGGTTTATGGAAATAATGAATCTTACTTTCTCCCACTCACTTCTCATCTAATAATTAAGTTACTAATAGATAACGAATTCTTTCTCATTTTTTCTTACGAGCCCTTCTTCTTCTTTCAATGGCAACAGAAATCAGTAAATTTGGAAGAGTGGACAGTAAAATTCAGCTACAATACTCAATAATGTAACCATCCGCATCTGAATTCAAGAGATGAATATCACTGTAGCTACTTGGTGAATCGTATGTAAATCTCCACTTGATAACTCTTCCAAGTAGCCAACGAGGAGGCAGCCTGCATTTTCCCCGTATTGTACTTTGTGGCACTATTTTCCATCAGAAGACACAGAAATAAAGCAATGAATATAACAATCATTCTGGACATATGCAAGTTGCAATATCTAATCTTAAAATTACCAACCGAATAGTAATCAAAGAACAGGTATAATGAGGAAGTGGAGCCTAGTTTATGCCTATTCCAATGAACTCTCAAAGTAATACACTGGCCAAACAAAGAAAGAGGTGTTTTCAAACCATCTCTACATATATACACCGTGCAACACGAAAGCATTAGATTGGAGATGATCAGATGAATAAATAAAATTTTAATACTATAGAGCACGAATTCATTCATCTTTAAAAAGGAACACTACCAATTCTTAACCTCATGTTCAATGACACTGACAGAAAAGACGACGTCCTTAGCAACCAGCAGACAGAATAGCCTTGTGACAAAAGGAGCTTGGAACTTGTGCACAATTTCAGAGATAGGTAAGTTTAAGGACATTTGCATTTCATGGGATTCCTACTAATGGGCGGAATTAAGTTTCTGCCCTTAGTTACCCAGAGATAGATACTAGCAAAGAGCGCTCTACTAACGACTCTATTTGCTTTGACATAGCAGTGACATAACTCAATATGTAACCTGATTACAACGTAGCATAATTACCAGCTTTAGCACATCTTTCCTACCATGTTGCCGCCGGATCTATTCTTAGTCACTAGGCGGTAGCGACCACTTGACAAAGCAAGGAAATCGTCTTCTACCCAGAGCAGACAAGGCACTTTGAGTGCATATACAGGCACAAAACCCGACTAGTTCTACACAAAAAGTGTAGGGACTTATTATTCGCAACAAGCGAAAACAGACTAAGCAAACACAATAAATAACTATAAATAAAAAAAAATCTGGAGACCGCCGCCATGGGTATGCGTCTCTGCAACTTCCTCCATCTCCGATGGAGCAAAATTCCTGCACTTCCCCTGGTGTCGCAACTATCGAGCACGGTCCAGGCCGTCTCCCCCTTTTTCTCTGCTCTTCTCCAGAAGTCGAGGTCCTCGACCCGTGTTGAAGCGAGGTCGTTCACTCCTCCTCAGATTGATTCGATCTGGGCTTTGTGGTCGCCTTCTGGTTGGCGTGATATTGCTCGTCCTCCGGCAGGTTCGAGAAGGAGAATCCTTTGCGGATCTGTGGATCCAAATCGCATTTGGGATCCAGGCTCTCTTTTTCCGGTATGCTCTCTGGCTAGTAGGGTTGATGCCGTGTGGTTTCGACGTTGGTTGGAGTCACGGCGATCAGACCATCTCCGGCGGCGGCGTTTTGACCTCTGGTGGATAAAGGCACTGAGTTCAGGTTCGTTCGACGAGAGGCATCTCGATCAGGCCATCTGGTTGCAGTGTTCTCGGGTTAGTCGCTGCCATGCTACCCTGAAGGCGCGGCGGTCTGTCTCGGCGGCCCGGCTGTGCGGCTCGGCGGCGTGGAGGAGTGGCTTAGGAAGGGTGCCCAGCCGCTCGGGTGCCCAGAGTGTTTTCGTATGGGCTTGGTTTTGTGGCTATTTCAATTGGGCCTGCATGTTGGTCATGTTTGCTTTGGCAGACTTGATTTTGGATTCAGGTCGGATTTGGATCCGCATTTGGGACCCGGGTGTTTCCCTAATCCGGATTTTGGGTCCGAAACAGCTGCTCATTTTGTTCTGGTATTGGTTCTGGTTCTTAAGAGTTCGTCTGCCTAAATCCGAGGTTCTGGTATTGGTACCCTTGGTCGATTTCGATCACTTGGTGAGCGAATCGCCTCTCCTAGGTGGTCCTATCATCCGTTACAGTTACGGTTACTCTCCTAATTACACTGCTTCAGTGACATATGCAGTGCAACAATGCCTTACGGCATTAAGTCACATGGTTACCTGGTTACCTTTTATTCTTGATGCGATTGTGCATCTAATTATGTTTTATTGTTTTTTCTTCATTACAGATGCGTTTGTGCATCTCGTTATGTTTATTGCGTTCTTTCGATGTTTTGTGCATCGCTCCATGTACTCCTCAGTTTTCACTTAATATAGTTTGTCGTCTTCCTTTCAAAAAAAAAAAAAAAAAAATCTGAGATAAGACCCACTATGTGAACCCAACCCAGAACTCTAGCCCAGATAGGGCCCAAAGGCAGAATCCGAGCCCAAAAAACCAAATCAGCAAATGGATCATTTCCAATCCTCCCGGCCCAAGAAAGCTGCTGCATCATGCTGCCACCAATCCTACCTCCCCTCCACTGGCGCCGGGTCACCATCGTCCTCCGACATCGGAGGGCCGCGCCAACCATTACGATCGCCACCTAACACCAACCGGAAAAAGGAAGCTCGCCATCTGTCCCTGAATCCGGCGTCCAAGCACTACCGTCCAACAGGCCAACAAGCCTTCGATCCCTATCAACCAGCCTTCGATCTACTCTAGCCGGCCATAGAACCCGGCTTGCCAACCACTAGCAGCCACCAAACGCCGATCTGACCCGCTCATAATCCGATCTCACTCCAATCCCAGCCCACTGCAACGACGCTGCAACTTCCTCTAACCGAAAAAGAAGCCATCACCAACGCCGCGGCGCAGCCGGACAGAAACAAAGGCAGGCAACGGCGTTCTCTAGGTTTTCAGCCGGTGGAGCGCATTCTCTAGTTTTTTTTCCTGAGACTATTCTTATTCATTGTAACATAGTCTGAAGTGTGTTTTATGACGTCTTAATATTCGAGCGAGTGATACACATAATAAATAAATGACCTAATCACCATGGGAATGCCCGACCCGTTACCATTATTTTGAGCAAGCCCATTACATCACACAGTCCTCCGAACTGCTAAAAGCCTAAAACCCCAGTCTCCTTCATCTTCATCCACACTTTGGGAACTAACAAATTCGCATACACAAATTCTTAACCAGTTAAAACCCTACAAACCCTTAAACTCGATTAGGGTTCTTCACAGCGAGACAGAATGCAGGGCTTGAAGCGATTTATCCGATCTTCTATATCTGCTTCTCAAATCTTGAGGCCCAATGAGAACAACAACAAGCTTTATCTTCTTCCACCAACCCAGCATTTCTTAGCTCAAAGAACCTCCAATCGCTTCTTCGACTTCTACAAGGTACCCAGAATCAAATTTTCAATCTTTTTTCCAAATTAGTCAAAACCCAGTTTTGCTAATCCAAATTGGGTAAAACCCATTTGGTTGCAGCTTGGAAATAAAGCGGCGGTAGAGAAAGAGCGGGCACGGCTGTAAGTACTACCTTTTATTTTTACTTTTGTTCTTCTTTTGTGTGTGTGTGTTTTGGGGCAAACACTTTGTTTGGGCGTGTGTTAATATTAATGCATTGTTGCTGTAATTTAGGGCAGTGCAGATGAGCTGAATAGGGGTTATTTTGCGGACCTGTCAGAGCTTAAGAAACATGGTGGTAAGGTAAGCCAGCACTATGATCAACTGTGTGGAACTTGTTTAATCTTTATGTGCTTGTTTTCGAATTATGTTTTGAATGTTGATGAATTGGAGTTTTGGGATTCTATGGTTTGGTTAATTGTCAAGGAACGTCAAACATTTTTGTCGGGTGACGAGTTCCATATCTATTGAATGGGTTGTGAACTTTTGATTGTTTCCCGACTTTTTAAAAACATGGAATGTGATGATTTATGCTGCTAACTAATATTCTGAGAGGGAGAATGCATGTTGTTTCTTATCATAATGATGTCTTTGATCATACTGGTATATGATCTTACTATCCACTCGTAACAGCAATTGTCAGTCATCTATTGTTTAAATTTCTTTTCTTCTTTATAAGTTTGAAACTAGTTTGAGTATTTTATGCAGATTGCAGAGGCAAATAAAATCTTATTTCCTGCTATGGCAGCTGTAAAGTTCCCTGACTTGGAAGTAAACTACTCTGATGGAAAAGTATTAAGGCTGCCCTTTAGACCCAATGGAAATGAAAATGTGGCTGATGCGAACATGTCAGCTCTCCCAAAGGCATCTTTACTCTGCCTTTCATTTCGAGCAAGTTCCCAGGTATTACTTGATTTGTTTTTGAGTTTGATTAACTCTTAAAGAGGAGTTATACCCTCTTTGTGTTCAGTTGTAATTTATAACATCTACTATTATAGAACACAAAACCAGTATGACTATGATGGGAGGAAAGGGAAAGAAGATGATAGATGTATTTTAGGGGCAAAAGAAAGATATAAATTTGTTTAACTTAGTTATGCTCTTTCACATGATGAGGAAAATCTGTATGTTCTTTGAGGAAGTTCTTTAATAATAATAAAGATAGTAATAAGCATTCTGGAATTGAAGCATTAGTTTCTATTATGAGTTCCACTCAATTGTTTGATACCATGGAACACTAGTATATGTAAAGCTCAGAAGCTGGATTTTGCTTTGTTACGCTTGCAACGTTGGTTTACTTGAAGGTGAAGGATAAGATGGGGAGGTTTGTTTTAGATTAGTTTGGAGAGTGAAATGCAATTGATAGTTAGAGTAATCCTAAAACTTGCTGAGCAGAATAAATCTGGAGTTTGTTCACCAATGCAGTATGGTCCTCCAAGTCCCAAGACTCCTTTCATGGAGCCATAGAATATGCCCAAAGATGCATTTAAATGATTAAACCATTTCTCTTAATATTCTAGAGGGAGGCATAACTGCCTTTAGGGGTGCCATGGCATGTTAGTCTTCAATCTCAGTTGTATTCAAGATAGGCGGTAACTTTAGCAGAGATATTTTTCCATATGGATATATTATGTAGGGATTAGTATACTGGATTGTTTGTTAAACTTGTTCTTTTACTGCATTGGTATTTGTGGTTTCTGTAATTGTTGCTGCAAATTAAACTTCTTTGTCCTTCATAGGGAATGATTGATTCTTGGAGCATCCCTTTTGTCGATGCTTTCAGTGGTTCGAAAGACATTCAATTACTTGAGGTATGTGATTACATGTATACCATCTTTGGTTCAAGTAGTTATATGTGGCCACATTTAATGCTACTTTGATCACTGTTTATGTCTTTGATGTCTCTCATAACTTGTCCAGATTTGGGGTGCTTTTATTTTCTTGATAGTTATGTGATGAAAATGTGGGACTGCCATGCACTCCCCGAGGGATTAATGTCTGTATCCCATTTGTTTTTGTTCTTTTCCTTCTTTTGATGGCAAATAGAAGCAAACGTCCCATGGCATACTTTGTCTGGGCTGGTAATTCTGCTAGTGGTCTCTCAACTAAATTGTAGCTTATGCACAGAGCATTCTCTTAACGTGTGGTGTGGGAGACTTGGGGTTCGAGATAGAAGGCTCATGAATGGTGTTCTTTTTTTCTAGTTTAATTGTTTTCTAAATACATAGACTGACCTAGTTAAGGCCCAGTATCGGCTATCTCCTATATGGTTCTCAGACAGGCCAGACCTAGGCTAATATAATGCATCTTGTGGACCTCAGTACTACCAAAAAGAGATTGAAACATTGAGTTTTTACTGTCAATGGGCTCAATATTATTGAAATGCCTTAACTATATGACATAATACCTCATAGATCAATAGATTTAGCGCCTACCTCATCCCAAAGCACTGTGTGCCTACGAGGATTGCAATTGTACACTCAGTTGTTCATTTTTACTTTGTTGTGCCATTCAACTTTTTTGTGTGCCCTCTAGACAAGTCCACCCATGATTACACATAGTTTATTTGATGAAGATTTCCCCAGATGTCATTCATAGACTCAACTAATTGTAACTTATGCACACAACTGCCACTGTTTGTGTTGTCGGAGAATTGATGATCAAATCCAAGGCACATGAATTTATAATCATTGTCACAAACATATTACATATAGTTGATTACTGAAGATTTCCAGGTGTCATTAATAGACAACTAATTGTAGCTTTTAAACATAGCACCCTCTTTTTGCGTGTTATTGGAGAAAATTGTTTATCAATATCTAAGGCACATGAACTCTTGTTGTTTTGTTGTTTTTTTTTTCTCCTTTATCTGTCATTATAAATATCACATAATTTATTAATGAAGATTTCTCCAGGTGTCATTTATAGACTCGTGGCTCTTGTGTCGGAAACCAATTAAGCAGCTTCTGCTTCGGATTATGAAGAAACCTAAGCATGTTGAAAACAAGGATACAGTTAAAAGGCAGATCGTATATTCATTCGGCGACCATTATTACTTCAGAAAAGAACTTAAAATCTTGAACCTTCTGACAGGGTATGTAAGCTTTATCCTTATCTTTGAATTGGAAGGTTATGATGTGGGCTATGTTATAGGGTTATAGTATTTCTTTTCATCTTTGTTAATTCTATCACTCTAGGTACATATTCCTGCTCGATAAGTTTGGTAGAATAAGATGGCAAGGCTCCGGAGTGGCTACGGAAGAGGAGTCATCATCCCTTCTCTCTTGCACATCACTACTCTTGGAAGAGAAATAAGGCAGTTGAATCTTATGTCCTGACCTATATCTTTAGTGGATTACAAGCTCCAAATTCAAGGATTCTAGACTATAGCAATTTTACCTCATAATGCCACATTGTGTATTTTGTGTTTAGTTTTAGTACAAATGCAGAGGTTTGGCTTTTCAGGTTAACTTCTACTTCTTTTCTCTGGTACATTTTTGCTCAACTCGAAAATCAAATGTATAACATTTACATGTTATTGGTAATATCTGCATTCATTCCTATGCTGGACTGTTATTATCTGCTGAAATTATTATAGCATCCAGCAATTTCATTTTTTTGGATGTTGAAATTACTTTATTATGAGAATTGACCATTTCACAAAAATGGCCATTTCACAAAAATCCTTCTCTTTCTGTAAAAGAACATCTAGGCCATGCTTGCTCATATAGGAATGGGAGAAAAAATTTTGATTCCTCCATATTGGGGAATCCAAATACCAAGTCACCCCCCATTGATTACGCTCCCTCAAGCCTCTAGTTTATTAGTTACAGGTTGAACCGAACAAGATGGTACTCAGACTTCAACAGAATCAATTAGGTACCTGAACTTACAAAAATGTATTATTTAGGTACTTTTGTTAACTTTACATCCAATCTCAGTTAAAATGTGGGGTGAATTCAACATTTCAACACTTTTTACATCAAAAAGATATTTATATCCTCAATGATTAGCAAAAAAAATCATGAAATTTGAAAACCTCTAGAATTTGAACACCACCAATCCTAAATACCGGAGCCGAGGAGAGATTGATGGAGAGCTCTTGGTTTTCTTTTTTTTTTGCTTCAAGGATTTTAAAGATAAACAAAAGTATGTGGAATGTTTGTTTTGCCCTCAATTTTAACGGAGAGTGAATGAAGATTTGAAGGAAGTACCTAAGTAACGCCTTTTTATAAATTCAAGTACCTAATTGATCACTTTGAAAGTATGGGTACCATTTTGTCTGAGTTAAGAAAGTTTAGACCCTACTCATGATAATAATCCTTATTTAGGATTTGAGCATCCGTCTTTACGAGTTTTTCTTCAACAAAAAAATAATCCTTATTAGTTATTGTAAGGTACAATGGTACATGAAGGCAGACATTCGACAGCAAGGCCAAAGCTTAGAAAGGAAGTAATCTCTCATCACCATGTGAAAGCTGTCTATGAAAGTATCACATTTTTAGCTCAAACAAAAACTTCTGCAATTAATCTTTCTTTGCCTTTTGCAGTAGAATCAAGGCCAGTACAGGACCACAGGTTACAGTCTTCCTTGTTTACTTTGATACTAAGCAAAGTAGAGGTGAAATCTCCTTTACCAGCATGCATGTGATCGAGAGGTGGTCTTAAGCGTCTATAATAAACATGTTTTTTTTTTTATCTTTTTCTTTTTTGATCCAAAGAATCATTAAAGCTAATCAAAGGTATCATGTTATGACACATTCTCTCACTTTTCTATGATGGACCACCAGCCTTAGCGTCAAACACATATGGATCTCCAAAAAGTGTGATGCACTCAACTAAATATAAAAACATACATCGCAATTTATTCGATCAACTAATGATACTTAAGGCTGCGAAAATTTTAGTATGGATCAAGATTCACATGCACTATGAGTTAATTTTCGGTATTGTTTATGAATAATATCATAAATTAACTCATGGTACATGTAGACCTTGATCCATCTAAGGCTCTTCGCTTACGGCTGTAAATCTTAGATTTCGGCAATTCAAACATATAAATCGGGAATGCTGGGTCGTCAGATCGAAATACGTTGGAAACTAATCATAGCCTTGTCCATGGTGAAATATACTGAGAGAGGGTACAATACTTTCAAGTATTCTACGGTTTGAGAGTACGTATATGCGAGCAGG
Organism: Rosa lucieae; assembly: GCA_024704745.1. Taxonomy (NCBI): domain Eukaryota; kingdom Viridiplantae; phylum Streptophyta; class Magnoliopsida; order Rosales; family Rosaceae; genus Rosa; species Rosa lucieae. The sequence continues at coordinate 248,903 of JANPXK010000175.1, forward strand.
GACAACAGCCCATGGAGGGAGGGAGGGAGGGAGGTTTGGTCTGGCATTTGCTTTTGTCTCGATTAAAAAAAAGATCGACGTCCACTTCATTTCTTTGTGCCACCGAGTCCACGTCATTCTGGTTCATCACAACGCCAAAGCTCTTGCTACTTTGCGCTGAACTCCCAGCTTTTGGACCGTTTTGAACAGACTTTTCGGTCCCAGCTTTGTCTTCCTGAGACATGTTTGAAATTCCCAATAAACCCTTTATGGAAACTCCTTTTGTTGTTCAAGTTGGACCCCTCCAGTAAACCTGAAGCCGGGAAGGTGTTTTTGGTAATTTTGCTAGTAAAAGGAATAGTAAAAAGAAGATGAAGATCGATTTCCAAGTTGGATTGTAAGGTTAAAGACAAGACGCATTATCCATGTTTTAGTCAAGATAATAAAGTATTGATACGTTTTTCCACATTTAATAGTTTATAACGTCGAGGTAGAGAAGAACTTGCACTGGCGGCTTCTCATAGGAATATTAATCTGAATTTAGGACCACTAAGTCATGTACACATCATCATTGACTATAACTTAATAATATACTCGGACAGGCACTCAACTCACGTAAGATTTTAAAATGATATTTGATTTTGAAAGTTATCGGTGTAATATTTGGACTTAATATTTTATATACACATAATATATTTGTTCATTCGTTGTTATTCGGGTGTTATTTTTTACCACGTGTAAGGCAAAATAAATATTGATCAAATCAACTTTTTCACCTGCTTTCAGCCCAAAATGAATCGAAATCTTCATTCCTTCCGCACTCACAGCTGTTGGCTGAAGAAAAAAACAACACCACTTATTCCTAGTTTGGTGGACGAATTTTGTAGAGAAAGGTAGCATAAAAGAAAAAAAAAATTTGAATTGGAATTTAAAATCGAGTATTAAAGCATCTTTAGCAGACTCTTTATTTTAGATAGCATGTTTAGCTTTTCAACTATTGTAGCAGCTGCATCAGACTCTTACGTGGCTATCTATTATAATTTTTAGTTATCTCGCTCCTAAATATAGAGAGCTGGATGAGCCTCTCTATAATTTAAAATATTTCTTTTAAGTTATTTTATGTAATTTACAAATACATTTAAACTATTTAATCTTGATTTAAAAAATAATATAAATTCAAAACTAGCTAAAATAGAGAGCATTGATGCAGACGTAATTCTAAAGTGGCTAGCTAAAATAACTTTTTAGCTACTTTAGCTAAAATAACTTTTTAGCTACTTTAGCTAAAATTTGACTAAAAAATGGCTAGCATTGCTAAAGATGCTTTTAGCAGACTCTCTATTTTGGCTTCTTAGCCATTTTAGAGAGCATTTTTTGGTTTTTATATATTTTAGTAACTGCACTAAACTCCTAAGTGGCTCTTCATTATAACTTTTAACTATCTCATTCTTAAATATAACGAGCGAGATGAGACTTTATATAATTTAAAACATTCATTTTAAGTTATTTTATGTAACATATAAGTACATTTAAACTATTTAATTTTTATTTAGAAAATAATATAAATTCAAAACTAACTAAAATAGAGAGCACTAATGCAGATATATTTATAAAGTGTTTAGCCAAAATGACTTTTTAGCTATTTTGACTAAAATCTGACTCAAAAATAGCTAGCATTGCTAAAGATGCTCTAAACCAGTATAAACTATTAGATGAGACGCATTCATCTATATTAGATATGATTCCGTATTCTCGTATCGCACATATAAAAAAAAAAGTTAATACCAACTTTTGCATCTGCTTTCAGCCTCATGAGCACAGTCTTCCTTCCTTCACAGTTCACGTACACTCACACCTCTTGGCTGAAAAAAAATATATATAAAAAAATAATAATAATAATAATAATTACTTTTTCATAATTTTGGTTTTTGTTGTTTTGGTGATGCCGGTCGATCCTTGGACCTAGAAGTCTTTACAAATAAAGCAAAGGCCACCAGGCCAAGAAGGGACCAGCTACTATTTCGTAATTTTGGTGGCTCAAATTTTGTAGAGGAAGGTAGCAAAAATGGAAAAATTGAATTGGGATTTAAAATCAAAATCGAGTATTGAACCAGTACAAGCTATTTAATGGGACGCATTCATCTGTGCCTCAATTGGTCAGAAATGCAGGGTGGGGTTTTGAGGCTCGAGGACACACCTCTGCTATACTTCTGCTACTCCGGCCAGTCGAGCCACCCCCCATAAAAGATGTTTTGTCTCTTTCATTTCCAACTCCTCTCCCTCTCACGTGTCACCTCAAACGTCTCATCTCCCCTCTTCCCGCCATTTTGTCCTGCAATTTCATTTCCAAATCTACCCCTCCCCCATTTGGGTCCTAATTGAAATCGTGTCAACTTTTTACGCGTCTTCTTAGCTTCCCCCGAAACTCCTTTATTTGATGCTGTACTTAGACTCTATGTAGTCTATAAGTCTATTGTTCAAAAAGCCTCTGCTTAGTTAAGACTCTAGAGTCCAAAACTTCACATCAAATCACTTCTCCATCTTCCTAAAGTATTATCCATCCAACCCACACATTTCTCTATAAAACATTTAATTACGGTGGAATGGTTTTAATTATTTCTTTTGTCTTTTTTTGACATCAACTTATTAATTCATGCAAAATAAAATTACCAATCGATTCATTAATGTAACTTAGTCACAATTCCCTATTTTTTTGCCATTTAATGCATTCATGCTAATACGTTAATTGTAATTTCTTTTATGAACATTAATCATTATTAATTAATAATATATTATAAAAAATTTATGAGTAATTGAGTTTGACCATGACCTCCCTATAGGAGATTGAGACATTAATAATAACAATAATAATAATGTTTGACACATTGAATGATAGTGACCGACTATTGTAAATCACCATCTTCGGCGGACATAGACAAAAGAAATTTGAATGAATCTTAATGCAAATGCTGAGCCGTGCCTGCCTACGTAGCCGATCAGCCATGACGCACAGTCTCTTCCAAATGAGGGCTTTTATGGTAATTTTACCTTCAACTTTTATAGTAAAACCTTTTCCCCACCCTGCTTTTGTTGAAACCCAGTCCCCTTTCCAACGAATCAGATACCACGTGTCCTGCCCACACAAGCGCGTAGGACCCACGCATTGTGCTTCCTTCCTCGAAGAGGCTGGCTTCGATGCCCGCCTCATCATGGTGACGACTAAACGACAACAAAGTGTACGGACAAATGCATTTTATCTTATCTATGTGAAGAGGAATAAAATAGTCCCCTCCGGGTGGGGTCCAGAGAGAGACAGCATGATTAATTCCGTGGGATCGGTCGTTTGGGTTTTTTTTTATTCGGAAGGCACAAAACCACGGAGCCTAAGGCAGCTGCAGACTCAAGAGTCAAGACTGAGGACTGAAAGCTGTTGTCGTTTCGGTCGCGGTCACCGGACAACGGAGCTACTTCGGTTTTCAAAATTCGGCCTCATCGTCAATGCTCTCTGCCAAGGGCCTAGACACGTAGTAAGACCCCATATGGGGTCACGACCTGAACATGTGACATGGTCCCAATTAACCCAACGTGGTTTACTTTCTTCCCTCTAATGACCATTATTTATCTAATCAATTGTGATCGAGGAATTAGCTATAACATAAAAAATAAATCATTTTTGAACAATAGTTTTTGTAAACTTTTCGTTTTCAGATTAAATGTAATTTGACGATGGAGTGAGTTAAATGTTTGTTATTATTGTTTTAAACACTATTTTTACTATATAAAAAAATAAATACAATTGAAAACTTTTAACCACCTCATTGACTATTGTGAAATATAATTAGCCAATATGATTTTTGTGATGTTGAGGATTTCATTTTCTTATTTTATAAAATTTATTGATTTTTGGATGACAAAGCAATTCTGGGAGCATGTTAACCATATCTAATTGAGTGACAAAAAAAATGTAGCGAGTGCTCACAATTATTTTTCGGTTTGTTTTGTCAGTACTTTTATCAAGTCTAGTGGATAATTCTCGCAACTCTTCCGTATTGTTGCTTAGGAGGATTTACTTTCCTTATTCAACTAGGATTTTTAATATTTAATGCAATTTAGGAAATTATGGCATATGACATGCTTCGACATGTCATTCAGAAGATTTGCAGTGATGTAAGTGTTGAAACTTACCATAGATTTCGACCTTCGGTGCAATGGTGAGATTTTATTCGCCTTTGGGATCTAGGTTCCGTCATCCTTCTATCGTGGTGTCGATTGGTTGCAGCACCACGTATGCATCGACTTCGGTGGCGTTGATATTTCATTTGGCTTTCATATTGGCCTTAGTGTCTGAATTAGAATTATTTTTTGGAGCATCTTTTGAGTTGGGCCCCTGATCCGTTTCCATGCTCGGCGACGTGTTCTTCTATTTCACCGGCTGCGGGGCGGCTTTGCTCATTAAAGGTACGGTGGTGGTGCGTCTTGGTCTATGGCACAACAAAGCTTTCCCAGGCGGTTTGCCGACTTGGGTGCATGATTGTGCAGTTGTATTAGAGGTGGCTAGATGCGGCGATGGGTGCATGTCCAGAATATGGGCTTGCTTGGTGGTTGCCTAGAACAATTTCTGCTGATGTGGTTCTAGGGCCCATTCATTTTTTAATAATTATTTGGGATCCCTCTTTGTGGGGATGGTCCTGGGTTCTTTATGAATAAATTAGGGCGGATTTCAGTCTATAGCGTTAATATTGTTTTGGTTACTTTGATTACTAGAGCTACACTATGGTAATTACATTTAGATTGCAAAAAAGATATCTAATCGATTAGATTTTGGTACTTTTTCTTTTTGATTGGGAGTGAAGTAGCAAGCCATCTCGATTATATTAGCGAGTTAGTAACACACCCACCCAGTTAATATTCTGACCAAGTTAGATTTTGGTACTTTTTATTAACTTTTCTCATTTGCTTTATTGAATGGAGATGAAAAGAGAAAATTGTTGACAGAAAATAATAACCTTGTTAATGACCTCAAACCATAATAATGTATTTTAAATATTGTGTTAGACTACACACGTCAGTGTATCTCGCAGTTTAACACGTTCACGTTATGCAGTTGATTGTTCACGTCATTTAGAATATTTATTAAGGATATCTTTTTTTTTTAAAGAAGGCAGTAGCCAATATATTGATCAAAAGCCATAATGACCTTTACATACCCTTCCGCTGTCATCTATAGACAGACAAGAAGATGTGTTAGTACCCACAGTGGTACATTGAACTAAGTAACTCATTTGACATTAAATACATCGAAATAGCATGAATCTTCCATCGGTACTACTTCGGAAGATTCGCTAGAGGCACAAAAGTGCGTAGCTCCCTAAAAAATTAGGGACTTATTGAAAGTAAAACAATTACTATCCTAGAGTTGGGCTTAGGGCTAAAAAAACCCCATCCTAAATAGAAGGCCCAATAGGGCAGCCCCAAAGAGAAGAGGCCCAATCTATGACCCAGCAAGCTAGGGTTGACCAAACCCAGACCATCCTTCCTCCACGCCTGCAGAAGGCTGTGCAGCGCCGCCCTCGAGCCCCGTCCTGAACTAGCCACGCCACGGCCAGCAGCCCTCTGAGTCCCGCCAGCCTCACCCCGAGCCGCACCTTCAAGCTCCGCCACAAGCTGATGAGGCTAAAATAGCCTCACAATTTAACCCTGCAAAATGTAATTGTCAGTATAGGATAAGCAGGGATCGTTCAGTCCGGATATTGTAGGGTACACCTACACTAAAAGGTCAATTAACAAATAAAAGAATAAAATGGGGGGTTTTGAGATTTGGTTCTAATCTACTTAAAATAAAAATGTTAATGTCTAAAAGTCTAGCGGTAGCCAAACCTTAGTTAACGCTGATCCGGTGGGCGGATCGGTACTTGTATTAATGTTGCGATTCCCGTTACCTGTCAAGTAAAATACAACGGGCGTCAGAGGGAGACCGCGCTGGGCGGTCTTCAACTCTCCGATGCCTAAGTTAGTCAATGTATTTATGTTGACAAAGTAACAGTAGGTAAGTATTGAATGCGTCATTAATGAGGAGAGAGGAGAGAACCTTTTATAGGTGAGGAAGAGACTGATCTTGTCTTTGTTTTCGATGTGGGACTGATATGCTTCAGTTCTTAGTTTCAGAAGCTTCCGATGCTAACTTGGCGCGGCGCGTGGCGGCGCGTCGGTGGCGATCTGGAGGCGGTCCGACGCCGAGGCTGTAGCCCGCCTGGCGGTGTGTCCGCATGTCATTCCTTTGGTTGGAATTAGTACCTTTGGCGGTACAGCGAGCATGGCCCATTATAGCTAATTATGCTTGCAAATGTACATGTATGTACAAAAAACAAAACAAATAAAATTATTTACAATGATCGACTTCCGTAACCTAGACCACTACCATTCGAAAATTACTAAGTGTAAAAACAGAAAATCCTTTTCAACATGCTACAAAAACGTGTCCATCTTAAATGCCTAGATAAGTGTCTAAATGAAAAGCCTTAGCGGATCAATCCATTTATCTAATTCGTTCTAATGTGGGCTTGGATCAGAAAAGTCCTTACCAAGCCCAATACTACTAATTTTCAAAAACACTTGGCGTAATTCTCTTAACTAGTAGTATTATCTAACCCTCAAATCAACTCACACGTGCAAATTAACCATTACCCATAGAATTTAACACGTAATTTCCAGAATCGTTTAACCATTGAAACATGATTTTGATCACTTTTTAGAACTAATTGCTACTTGTTTAACTTAGCGCCTTAACAAATAACAATTACTCTTGGCAAATGAAGCAAACACACAAGAACTCTCACATTTATTCTAGCATGCAAACTTATCAATCTAACTCTGAAAATTACCTAAACACATAAAAGGGCACAAGATTGTAATATGCATCATCAAAGAATTCTCAACATTAACTTAATAATAAATTGAAAATCTCAAAAAGATTAATAAAAATATTCTGAAAATCTCATGTCTCCAAGTACACAACTCACAAATCCAAACAAACAAAACCGAAACAAAGATTGTAAGTAGAGTCATAGTTACACTTTGAAGCTTTCCTTAGCGGCTTGGCAACAAGGTGATGAACTCGTCTCTGCTATGGTGGTGGATCGTCCTTGACTTAGCGCCTAAGAACTTCTTGGATTGATGGAAGGATGGTGGTCACGGTCTTGTATGTGATGGAGGTTTGAGAAGCGAATTGGGCAGAGCTATGGAATAATTTTTAGCTAGGAAGTGATCTTGGTCAGGAAGTGATGATTTTGGAGTAGAGAATGGCTGCTATTTATAGTGGAATTTTCATCTCTTGTGATGCAATCATGACCAATCATCTTGAGGTGATTTCTCCTCCAAATTAGCTTGATTTTCTCTTGACAAAGTCATGAATTTTCTGATTTATTTTCCCCTTAATGGCTTATTGTATATGCCTTGAATAGCGACCAGATACATCCCTTATTCTTCTCCTTTGATTTGCACTAATTTCTTCCAAGAATTGTGCACACAATAAACTCCTACAATCAAGAAATCAGAATTTAATTAGAGTTTGTAATCAATAAGAAATAAGATAATTAGGAATAAATATTGATTAACAACAATCCATTTAACTCCTCGAATTCTTCCTGATTAATCCTTCAATTTTTTCTTGATTTCATCACTCAAGAGTTTCTAATGGGATGGACTCTCATTAAACTAGGAAAATCAGAAATAGAAAAGTTCAAATGAAGAAAGTTTCCTAAAACAAAATAGGAAATATTTCCTAAAATGAAAGAGAAAAGTTTCTAAAATGACTTGTCCTTAATTTATGCTCATTTATGCTCTTTTTACCTATTTTCACCATTTTCGACCATGAAGTAGCTAAAAACACAAACTATATTATAATTATTAATTTTAAGAGAATAACTTAGCCAAATGAGGAAAAATACATATTAAAAACAAGCCAGCACCGCTTCGAAACCCCGAGCTTCTGCCGTGCAGCGCCCAGCCCCGAGCCCTACCCTCTGCACCGTCGCCAGACGCCCACGAAACATGCCGCAGCTGGATCGCTCCGTCCCTGCACAGCAAACCACCACGGACGCCCAGAAAATTGCCCACGCCTGCCTTCAAAACCAACATGCCAATCCACAAATCACAACCATCTTCTCTCCCGACCATCCACGGGCAATGAAGGGCCTATCCGGCAGCAATCACAAAGACAACGTGGCCGAAGCCACCGCTATCCATGACCGCCGCCGGACAGGGAGCTATCTGGTGGAGGTTGTGCTCTCTCGCGACGCTAGGTCTAGAGAGAGTTTTCTGTTAAATTTTTCTTATAATTTTAGTATCAATGTCTTTTTTATTAAGGATATCTTGTACTCAAATTTTGTTTGAAAAAGTAAAAACTATATTTGAATTGAAAATAAAGTGTGAGCACAACTGTAACACAGTGGCTATAGTAAAATTTAAGCAAAAGTTTATAGAAATGCATTATTGCAAATTTAGTAATGATCAAGATTTTTGTATTTTTTATTAATTTTTCTTATTTGCTTTATTGGGTGGAGAGTAAAAGAGTAATCGAGAAAATAATACTTTTATTAATGACCGTCAAACAATAATAATGTTTTTTAAATGCTGTGTTAAACTGCACATATCAGTGTATTTGGTGGTTTGTTACGTTTAGATCATCGAGTGACTTGTTCACATAATTTGCTATTCAAATTTTGTTACAAAAAGCAAAATCTATGTTTGAATTGAAATTGAAGTGTGATCGCAACTATGACACAGTGGCAGTAATAAAATGTAAGTACTTGTTTATATAAACGCATCATTACAAATTTAGTAAGGTTATATAGATTTATGTACTTTTCATTAGTTTTACTTGTTTGTTTTATTGTATGGAGAGCAAAAGAGAAACCGATAAAATTGTTGAAGAAAAAATAATAACTTAGTTAATAACAGTCAAACAATAATAATATTTTTTAAATGTTGTGTTAGACTGCACATGTCAGTATATCTTGCGGTTTGACACGTTTAGGTCATGCAGTGAGATTGTGATTATGGTTAAAAAAAATTATTAAGAATATCTTGTACTCAGATTTCATTTTAAAAGACATTATGGGTAAAAAAAGAAGCAAAATTCACATTTGGATTGTAATTAAAGTGCGAATGCAAATGTAACGGTAAACATCTTCGGTGGTTATTCAATAAGAGAATTCAATTCTCACCGGCCAAATACTCCCATATTAAACTTTGAAATTTTGGATAATATCTCAAACCTTAATCGGTTGACGGTTGACCATAAACCGTAAATCAGAATGATGATGTTATTCTTAATTAGTCTATCGTATACCCTAAAATAGAATTTTGGTGTTGTTTCGGTAAATACGTAATATTAGAAAGAATAATTAAAAAATACGAAATGATGAAATTTCTAATTCAAACCTCTCATTATTATTTTACGATAAATGAAACTTTTTCTTTTAAAATTGCCGGAAATCTTCAAGCGGCTCTCATTTACATTCTCCTGGGAATAAACCTTTGAAGTTGCTTTGAAAATGTCGAAATCAGCATATCAAGAGCTTGATTCATAGCTGCACCCCAAATAATTAGCCCAATAAGAGAGTTAAGAAATTACAAATATAATGCTTCATTTCCCCTAGCAAGTTTAAACCAATAATTCTCCAACCAATTAAAAGCAGTCAAATTACTAAACGACAAAGCAAATTTTTAAATCATTAACATTTAACAGCCAGAAGCACCCCAAACGTATCCTCTACCAAACGCCTTCCAAATCAAGTTATCGTGGGTCGTGGCAGTGTGCCGTAATTACCAATTTGCCCATCGCCAGCCCCCACTCTCTCTCACACTAAACCCACTACGGTGGGCATAATCCCAAAGCGTTTGCCTATCCACACGGTGCGTGTCTGTAAAGCTCAGAATTTTCCGTACGGTCCGATCGTGGGCGAGGGCAAAATCGTTTTTTCTTGGTCTTTCAAACGCCAAAACCTTCCTCAGCACGTCTCCGGATTTTGGTATAAATACCTGCACCTCTCTCTCTATCTCCCTCTCTCTCTCACTCCCACTCGCACCCTCCCCCACGCTTCCTTCCCTTCCAGAACTTCTCTCTCTAAAACACAAAAAACGCAAACCACTCCTTTTCTCTCTCTAAAACCCCATTCCATTCCCTCCTCTTCTTCACTGAGAGCCAACACCGCAATGTCCAATCGCGGAGGTTCATCCGGTAGTCGCGGCGGCGGAGGCCGCGGCCGCGGCCGCGGAAGAGGAAATCCCGGCGGTCAGGCCAGAGGCTCAGGCTACACTCCGGCGCCCGCGCCTGCTCCGGCGCCTGCTCCAGCTCCAGCTCCTGCTCCGGCGTATGCTCCGGCGCCGGCTCGTGCTCAGCCGCCTGCTGTGGCCTCGTCGAGCAGGGCTCCGGCTCCGGCTCCAGCTCCTGCTCCGGCTCCGGCGCCGGCACCTGTTTCATCGGCGGCGGCGGCGGCGGCTTCGCTGGCGAGTGAGATGGAAGAGAAGCTTGCATTGGCTCCGTCGTCATCCAAGGCCGTGAGGTTTCCAGTGAGGCCGGGGTTTGGTAGAGCTGGTAAAAGAGTCCAAGTCCGAGCCAATCATTTTCTGGTCGAGATTGGGGAAAGAGATCTGCATCACTATGATGTGAGTTCTCTGTTTTCATCTCTATTTGCTTTTTGGTTTTGGCTATGAGCTCTCTGTTTTTATCTCGATCTTCTTTTTGGTTTTGATTGTGATTTTGTCCGTTTCTTGGGTATCTGTATGGTTCGATGTGGGTTTACATGATTTTTGACGAATTTTCTGTTGTTTATCTTAAATTTGTTTTCCACGTCCGCCATTTTGATGTTAAATTTGTTTCCTCGCATAGTTTTTTTTTTCGAATTTCGGTTTATATCCAGTCATTTTTCTACTCTCTTACTGTGGCTTTGTACTGTTTGAGATGTGTGCAAAATTTTCTCTCAACTTTTTTTCTTCTTCCAGTTTCTCTCTCTCTTATTTTTGTTTGTGGTTATGTATTATGTGTCTGAAATTTGTTTTGAGTTCCCAGTAATGAAATTTTCTGGCATCATAATCTCTCTGAAGTGTATGCTCTTTTTTTCTTCTTAATGTATAATGTTGAGACATAAATGTTTTCGTTGCCTTAGGTATCAATTAGCCCTGAAGTTGCTTCAAAGAAGATAAATAGAGATGTAATCAACCAGCTGGTTCAGATGTACTCTGAGTCTCACTTGGGAAAGAGAATGCCAGCATATGATGGCATGAAGAGTATCTACACTGCCGGGCCATTGCCCTTCTCTTCAAAGGAGTTTGTGGTCAAGCTACCTGAGAGAGAAGGTCGAGCTGGATCTGCATCAAGAAGGTATATCCATATAAGGCCTTGTTTCTTGTATTTGATTTCATTGTTTTCTCAAGGCTTGCTCTGTTTTCTGAATCCAATATCTGTTTGCATTCTTCTCTTACAGGAAAGATAGAGACTTCAAGGTCTGCATTAAGTTGGCAAACAAGCCTGACCTGTATCAACTGCAGCAGTTCTTACGCGGAGGACTACACGAAACACCACAGGAGACCATCCAAGTTCTTGATGTTGTTCTTAGAGCTGCACCATCACAGAAGTACGTTTTTGTTTATTAATATGCATAATTGCAGGCACTGTATGTATGTTTTGGTTGCTTTCAAAACACTTACACATTGGTTGGTTCTAACTTTATACCCTTTGTACAGATACTGTGTGGTTGGTAGGTCATTTTTTAGCCCTGATCTGGGTCCTCGAGGTGACCTTGAATTTGGCTTGGAATACTGGAGAGGCTTTTACCAAAGCCTAAGGCCAACTCAGTTTGGTCTATCCCTAAATATTGGTATTTTTTTCTCTCACTTAAATGTTTCCTAACTTCTCTTTAAACTAGGCCATGTAGGAAGATACCTCAACTCAGTTTAATGTAATTTTTGCAGATATATCAGCAAGGGCTTTTTATGATCCGATTCTGGTGACAGAGTTTATTAAGAAACATTTTGGGTACAGAGATTTATCCAGGGGTCTGTCGGATCGTGATTGTCTGAAGGTATTGATGATTTTTTCTATCAACGGGTCTATCGCCAATATATTGTTCTCTTCTGCCAATGAGCTACATAAAATTTCAGCATATAGTCAGTTTTTTGTGTATTTCTTTGATCTTTCAAATGTTGAATGATCCTTGTGGGATATCACCTCCTTTGAGTAAGTTTTTGTATTAGCATGGCATTTTAAAATAAATCATGTGGAACTTGTGATTGTTATGTACAGCTGAAGAAAAATCTGAAAGGAATCAAGGTAACTCTGAGCTATGGAGGTAGCAGAAGTTATCGAATTACTGGAGTATCTGCGCAGCCACTAAGCCAGTTAACGTGAGTATTCTAATATTTATGAGGTGAGCTTTTATTTGAATTATTTTGTTTTCAGTATTGTTACTGACAACATATTGTTGAACTTTGGGATTTAGGTTTACTCTTGAGGATAATCAAACCAGAGTATCAGTGGTTCAGTATTATCGTGAGAAGTACAACATTAGCCTAAAACAGGTGGCTTTGCCTGCCCTTCAAGCTGGCAATGATTCAAGGCCTGCTTATTTGCCCATGGAGGTGGTTCTCTTGTTCTTGACTCCATATACATTTTATTTAGTTGGTAGTTTTATTTTTATTCTCACACCAACCTTTTGGGGGATGATTTATGAACATAACTTTTTTTTTTCCTGCAGCTTGCTTCAATTGTTCCCGGGCAGAGATACACGAAGAGGCTCAATGAAAAGCAAGTGACAAACGTGCTGAGAGCAACTTGCCAACGGCCCCGGGAGAGGGAATCCAATATACTGAAGGTAGATTTGTGTTTTATGTTGACAAAAAAAATGGATTGCTTTATAGAATCTTGATAATCTTGTGTTGTGTGCTTATGTTGGTACATATGTACAATTGATAGATGGTGATGCACAATAATTACAAGGGAGAGGATCTTGTAAACAAAGAATTTGGAATACAAGTGAAAGAACAAATGGCACTGGTGGATGCTAGAATATTACCACCTCCAATGGTAATTACTGCTCATATATGTTTCAGCTGTTCAAGCAATATTGATCTTTCGTATATTAATGAGTGATTACATTCATTGTGGCAGCTTAAGTATCATGAGAGTGGTCGTGAAACGAAGGATACTCCCAGGATGGGAGCATGGAACATGATCAATAAGGTGAGGTTTTTTGTTTTTTCCCCCCTTCTCAGATTTATTTAGACTCCCCTGCAAATGAGTATTTGTATGTTTGCTGTTGGTGTTTTGATATTGAATATAAATGCTTCTGTTTTTAATTAAAACCAACGTTATCTTGTAAATTAGTGATTTTTTTTTTGCACTCCTTGTTTTGTAGAAAATGGTTAATGGTGCCAAAGTGGATTTTTGGGCTTTTGTCAATTTCTCTCGATCACGTGAAGATTTTAACTATCGCTTTTGTGAGGAACTCGTCTATATGTGCAACAGTAAAGGGGTGGTATGTCTCTAACTTCTAATTGATTCCTTAGTGCGCTATTTCTGCCTTGATGTGCTTTAATTGACTTCTTGACCTTTTACTTTCTAGGAGTTCCATTCCGAGCCTTTACTTCCTGTACAGTCAGCTCATCCTAATCAAATTGAGAGGGTTCTGAGAGATATTCACAGGCAGTCAGTCCAGAGACTCAAGGATATGGCACAAGCCAGCAAACATCTTCAGTTGTTGATTATCATCTTGCCTGATGTCAAAGGATCTTATGGTGAGGAGCTAAAAATGACCCAAAATTGTGCTTTCCTTCTGTAAAGTTATGCTCAGATTCTGTCATCTTTCTATTGCAGGTCCCATTAAAAGAATTTGTGAAACAGAGCTTGGAATTGTCTCCCAGTGCTGTAATCCTAAGCAAGCACAAAAGCTTAGTAAGCAATACCTTGAAAATCTGTCTCTTAAGATTAATGTCAAGGTTGGTGGTAGAAACACAGTCTTAAATGATGCCATTCAGAGGAGGATTCCTCTTGTCAGTGATCGTCCTACAATCATCCTTGGAGCTGATGTCACTCATCCACAAGCTGGGGAAGACAGTAGCCCATCTATAGCAGCAGTAAGTTCATTTTATTGCTGCTGTTTCCTTTCATCAAATCCTTTGTGCTTTTTTGTGTTAACTGGTTATATTATTCTTGACAGGTGGTTGCCTCAATGGACTGGCCAGAGGTCTCCAAGTATAGAGGAATCCTGTCAGCACAGAATCATCGTCAAGAAATCATTCAAGATCTTTACAAATTAACTCACGATGAGAAAAGAGGGCCGGTTCATTCAGGAATGATTAGGTATGGAAAGTAAAGACACCTTCCCCCCCCTCTGGAGGGTTTGTGTGTTTTTTTTTTTTGGTTACTTATGCCTCTTATTGTTGTTTTCTCAGAGAACTTTTCATTGCATTCCGAAGATCGACTGGCCAAAAGCCGCACAGAATCATCTTCTATAGGTAAGAATTGTTTTATTTTTTATTTTTCTGTGATCAAACGATATGAAGCAACACTGCTGATATCTGATTCTTGCTATTTGACAGGGATGGGGTGAGTGAAGGGCAGTTTAGCCAAGTTCTGCTCTATGAGATGGATGCGATACGGAAGGTATCTTCTTAGTGACTGTTAAAAATTTTCTGTGGATGGATTGAAAATTAGAATCACATAGTAGAGCTGCTATGACATTATGTAACAATGTTGTGTAACAAAAGAGTTCCTTGAGTTACTGATTTGTTGTTTGAATAAATCTATCCTCTTGATGATGCAAAGTGGTTGCAAGCAACTTTTTCTCAACTATTTGATTGATGCAACAGGCCTGTGCTTCTTTGGAGGAGGGGTATATGCCACCAGTTACTTTTGTTGTGGTGCAGAAAAGGCATCACACACGCCTTTTCCCTGCTGACAACCAGACAGATAGGAGTGGGAATATTCAACCAGGTTTCACGAATTAGCTGCATTGATTCACTCTCTCTCTCTCTCTCTCTCTTTCTGTGCATTGATTTAACTGTTTCAATTGTTGTGTTTAGGTACTGTGGTGGATACCAAGATATGCCATCCAACAGAATTTGATTTCTATCTTAATAGCCATGCAGGAATTCAGGTAAGATGTCAACTTCATAATGATTGTGCTTTACATGTAGTTTCTCTTCTCCCTCTTGGTGGAGTATTACTATTGGTTGATCTTCTTTGCTAATGTGAAATGTTCTGTTTGTGTAGGGAACAAGTCGCCCAGCTCATTATCATGTCCTGTTTGATGAGAACAACTTCACTGCTGATGGCTTGCAGATTCTCACCAACAATCTGTGCTACACGTAAGAGTACAGCATGATCTCAGTTTTGCTTATTATCCACTTTATATTTTGTGGTTTTTTAATTTTATGTTGCTTAAATCTTCAGATATGCAAGGTGCACCCGCTCAGTTTCCATAGGTGTGTAAACTAAACCTGTTAATTTCCTATGCTTGTGCTTTGTTTCATGCAAGTCATGCTTCTGCTGATTGTTCCACTAATGCTTGACACTTGTACTGCAGTGCCTCCTGCCTATTATGCGCATCTAGCTGCGTTTAGAGCACGCTATTACATTGAGGGCGATTCATCTGATGGTGCTTCTTCAGTTGGCAGAGGCAGCGGTGGCAGTGCTGCACAAACCCAGGTCCTTCCAAATGTGCACGAGTATGTCAAGGATGTGATGTTTTTCTGCTGAATCAGAGTTGAAAGAAAGAACAGTTACCCTCTTTTGTGGTGTTGCATTTTGGGATTGGCACTCTTTTGTTTCTAGTAGCCTCTATACAAAGTCAATTTAGTCTACACCAGACGGTCTAATCTAATTAGCGGATGTGGCTAAATGTAAATTCATCATAGTTGGGCCAGCTAGAGAAGTGTTTTTTGTTGGCTGATGGCCTGACCTACTCATCAACTATTAATGTGTCCTTTGGATTTGAATACCTTCAAAATGCAATCCAAAGTTCTCCTTTAGTTGGTTACTTGCTGTAGTGTTTTGCTTGAGTGGCAGTGGAGGATTATTCCTCGAAATGTTGGCTATTATCATCGATCATCTGAAAGGTAATGGCAGTGGAGGGTAAGTGATGAGGGTTTAATTGAAGCACTTGGTGGCAAAGGCTTTGCACTATCTTGATGGTTGTGCTTCAAGTAGTCACTACATGGCACTTCAATTCTGTTTGTGAAATCTATATATGTAAACTGTATGCATCAATAATGCTTCATTCCCGTAACAGTTGCAAGGACATTAGTTAGGAGTTGGTCTTGTGCAACCGTGCGTGTGCAAGAGAACGAAAAGCCGGGGCTAAGAGCATCTCCAACAGTAGAAATTGTTTTTTAGTTAAATTTAGCTAAAGTTGTGAAATATAGGTATTGATTTAGCAATGTTGCTTTAGCAATGATAGCTATTTGTAAATAATAACTATATTTTACCAAATCGTAAACTGACATGTGGACAGAAGAAGAGAGAGAAATATAAGTTTTGCTTTAGCTATGTAGGATACCTAGCTAAATATAGCTAACCATTTTAGCTATAGTTAAATTTAACTTACCTATAGCTAGTCTGTTGGAGCTGAATTTTGCATTAAAAATAGTTATATATAGCTAAACTACATTACTGTTAATTTTTTTTCCTGATGTGAAAAATAATCAAATCTTCAGACCATTCGTAATTTATATATAAATACTAATATTCACACTATTTGTTTCACATATTATAAACTTCAAAACGAGATTTTTTTTTTCTGACTTTTCTCACGTTTGTTAAGTGTAAAAGTGATAATATTAGATCAACAGCCAAATTGGCTAGAGACTAACTAAAATTAAAATACAACAATTGGCAGGGAAACAATCAACTCTCTATCCAAGCACTGCAGCTCATTATCAATCAGGGACGTTGGCATGAATGCAAGCCTAATACACAAAATAGCCTCGCCTCCTAAGGAAAAATAGATCAAATACATCTCACCTGCTACACTCAATTGTTGTACAAAACAAGAATAGAAACATCTTTGCAAACTCCTAGAAGCTATCTCTACACACTAGACTTGAGATATCCAGTCCAACTAGAGAAAAGTACCGGAATCATGATCTGAATTAAAATGGCGCTTTAGAAAACATAAAAAGGTCCAAAACTGCTGAATCAAGTCAAACTCTCGAACCAAGTTAGCCCAAAGCACTAAGTAATGGATGAATGTGTTAAGGCACTCCAGCTTGGCCCAATTCTAAAGAGAATCAAACATATTCAAATGGGCCTAGAGAAAGTTGAGCCCACATGATCCAGGCCTAAATCTACAGGCCCAAACTCAGGCAAAGAGGTTGGCAAGAGCACACAAGCGCCCCCGATGCCAACTTGCTACTGCTGCTGCCAAAACCTCCAGCGGTCGACCCTTCCATCTGACCATGGTGAAGCCAACCTTGTCCACCACTAAACACAACGAACACGAGTTCAAATTAGATCAACTTTTGCAGCCTGAGAAAACGCCAACACCACCTTGATGAAGTTGTAGGATCTAAATCACAGGTCGGCCAATCCGAGGTCGACCAATCAGAGCCTTGGTCCGAGTCATAATAATAAACCAAAAAATATCCCCGATCAACCCCACCTCAATATGAGATCGAACCCTGAGCTGAATCGAGATCAAGAGCTTGATAAGTATACCGTTGAATAAAAAAAATTCGTAATATTTATGACATAAGTAGATACTTGGTGACGAGAAAATTGAAATATATTCTCATTCGCAAACATTTAACTCTTATTTGTTTTGCATATTAAAAAGTTCAAAATGAGATATCTTTTCTCATGTTTGCTAAGTATATACCTTTGAATAAAAGTTCTTCATAATAATGATCATGCCTAAGATCTCTTATTATTATATTTGGTGGATCAATCTCGCTGAATAAAATAATGCAGAGTAAACCCCAATATAACTTGCATTTCATATCTCTATTTTCCTGACCTAGCCGTCTTCTGCTAGGGTTACTCTCTAGATTTCTAGAAAGCAAGCTACGTTTTTCATGGATATGGATATTCTAAGTTGGAATTGCATAGGCATCTGCAACGACATAACAACTAGGGCTTTGAAGGATTTGATCTCTCAGAATCGGCCCAAAATCATCTTCTTGAGTGAGGGGCAATCTGGTGGCCTCGCTGTTTTTTGGAACGATGAAGTTCGCATCAGAATGGGGACGACGTCCGCGCAGCATATGGACATGGTGGTAGAGGGGAATCTGGGGGATCCGACCTGGAGACTCACAAGTTTTTATGGATTTTCAAGAACGACAGAACGTGATAGATCTTGGCGGCTCCTAAGGGAGTTGTCTGACTTGGATTCTTTGCCCTGGATTGTGGTTGGGGATTTCAATGAAATCCTTAACAATGATTAGAAGATTGATGGCCAGAGAAGGGCTGAAAACCAAATGCGAGGATTTCGTGAATCGTTGGGATATGGGGAACTACTAGATTTAGGGTTTCAAGGAAATCGGACGACATGGTGGAATTCTGAAACCAAACTGTGTGTACTCCTTCATGGTATGATATATTTGGATATGCAAAAGTGGTTCATCTACCACCTAGTGATTCTGATCACATTCCTATACTATTAAGGGCTGGTACTATCCCTATTGCTCATCGTCAAAAGCTGCACAGATTCAAGTTTGAAGCTTTTTGGCTTCAACATCCTGAGTGTGACCCTTTGGTGAAAGATGCTTGGCAAACTGATGTCACAGGTGACCCTATGTACCGAGTTACACAGAAGATTAAACATACCAGAATGACACTTGATAAATGGCAAAAAAACACCTTCCGTGTTAGGCAACAATCCATGCTGGGAGTGAGAGGCAGACTTGAAGAACTTATGGACGTTAATCTTAATGATGCAGTACAGGCAGAGAAGAAAGACTTAATGAGTTGCTTGCAGACCTTACTTTCCCAAGAAGAAACTTTTTGGAAGCAACGATCTAAAGTGCAGTGGTTAAAGGAAGGTGATCGTAACACAGGCTTCTTCCATAGGAAGGCTGCAAATAGAAAACAAAGAATTTGATTCTGGGCTTATATGATGAGGATGGTACCGGGTGTGAAGATGACGCTAGAATGGAGAGAATTTTGTCGTCCTATTTCACCAAAATGTTTACAGCATCTGAGCTTGACTTTGAGGCTATGGACACTACTATTTCTACGATACAACCATGTGATTCTCATGAGATGAATGAGGAGTTTTGTAGGCAGTATACTAGGGAGGAGATCAAGTGTTCTCTTTTCCAAATGTATCCCACAAAGTCACCTGGACAGGATGGGATTCCGCCACTATTCTTTCAACATTACTGGGTAACTATTGGTGAGGAGGTGACTGAAGCAGTTCACAATTTCCTTCATACTGGCCAGTTGTTTAAGCAAATTAGGTTTACACATATTTGCCTTATCCCTAAGGTGACCAATCCAACGAATATGTCTAATCTTAGACCTATTGCTCTTTGCAATGTGATCTATAAACTATGTTCAAAAGCAATAGCTAACAGATTGAAAGTTATTATGCTGGAAATTATATCAGTTTTTCAAAGCGCATTTGTTCCAGGAATACTTATTACAGATAACATTCTGGTGGCTAATGAAATGGCCCACTTGTGCATAATAAGAGGGAAGGATCAGAGGGTTTCATGGCATTGAAATTGGACCTCAGCAAGGCATATGACCGGATGGAGTGGTTATTTCTCAGAAAGGTGATGAACCGTTTTGGTTTTGCTCAGGTTTGGATTGATATGGTTATGTTATGTGTTACCACTGTCAGATACTCATTTATGGTTCGACGTAAACCTCGTGGTTTAGTGATCCCCTCTAAAGGATTACGGCAAGGGGATCCTCTGTCCCCTTACTTATTCCTTATTGGAGTAGAAGGCTTCTCGGCTTTATTGCAGAAGAAACAGAGGGATGGTTTACTTGCTGGGATTGAACTATGTAGGGATGCACCATCAGTCAATCATCTATTATTTGCTGATGACAGTATGTTATATGCCAATGCTTGTTTGGAGGATTGTTATCAGATACAAGACGTGATAGAAACATATGGCAGGGCCTCAGATTAGCTTGTGAATTTTAATAAGAGTTCAGTTGTCTTCGGTAAGA